>JAEIFT010000525.1:0-179725 GCA_018904225.1 Lordiphosa mommai | reverse complement strand
ATAATTAGAACTGCTGAAAACCATTCAACATAATACATAATACCAACTTTTACTAAGGTATTTTTGCCCGATAAACATGAAAATTGCAATGAAAAATAAAACGATTGCCTTGTGTTCGAGATTTTATTGGGGGCTTTCTATTTGTTTTCAAAGTAACTCTACACACTTAAAAAATTTCATTATGTTTTTGTACCGATATACAAATTCTAAAAACAGATATAGAAAAATACTTTGTCCAAGTTAACAAATTTGCTAAGAATTGATAATTTACAATTAATTACAATTTATTTATTATTTTTATTATTTATTTCTTTTCATAAATTGGCTGTATAAAAATGTTCCTCTCCCTTTTTTTCCTCCCCCCTCCACCTCTCCCTTCCTCAAATTCCCCATCAAGGTCAGTTTGAGGTCAATGTCCAACGCCATGCGCTCTCTAGGCAAGAGGCGCCTGTTTCTTTTAGTTTTCGTTAGATGGATGACTAATAAGCGTCGCCACAATTAATTGAAATCCACTGATATGCATCTACCGAATGGCTTCAGATACAAGCAAATCTCATTAACGCTACCCAAGATAAAGCCACTGGAATCTGGAATCTGGTGAAACGAACGAACGAAACGGAGAATACATTTTGTTCAGTCAAGTGTACACCAAAGCGACCAGAAATAAAAACAAAACCAAAAATAAAAACAAAAAAAAAAAAAAACAGAAAAGGGGGGCTTATAAATGCATGCAGATACAGTTTTGGAAGTCAAGCGGTTTGCATTTGTACGATAAATAAAATGAATGCGATTGTTAATTAGTTGTCGCTGAAGGTTGGCCCGAAGTAGAGTTGGGCAATCTTATCGCCTACCAAGGGCTTGTCTCTCAGACCTTAAGCTCTAAAGGTAGGCAAATGGTTTGGAATTTTGAGCCACAGATAAGTGAAGAGGGGAGAGAAAATATTGGTTTAGTTTAAGTTTTCAAGTGAAACTTTTTAAGAAGTCGTGAAGACGATAGTAAGCGTGCGCTACAAATAAAAATCTCTCGGAGTAATGGGAGCAGTTTGGAGCAAGTGCTTGTTCTTAACTAATAACCTCCAGAATATGACCGCAACCGGAATCCATCGGTTTGGAAAAGTTTGAAAAAATTACTTGTATACGGGTTTCTGTACTTTTCTGTTTATAATTAAGTGAAAATGCGTACTTAAATCATTTGAAAGAAACCATTGGAGAAGAAAAGTAGGGCTAAAGTCAAGCTATGAAATTTCATCTCTTAAGTCACAGATTTTGTACCTATTATGATCACATATCCTGTATAGTTAATAAGGCGAATGGTGTACTTAGATTTATAAACGTTGGTCGAAGGAATTTAATGATCCCTATACAACAAAAGTTCTTTTTACATCTTTAGTTCGCCCGGTGCTTGAATACTGCTCATCCATAAAAAGCATATGAATCGTATTGAGTCTGTACAAAAGCAATTCTTGCTTTTTGTCCTCCGCGTCTTAAATTGGGATACCAACCTTCGGTTGCCATCGTACTCCGGCAGGCTTTCTCTGATTGATCTTTCGTCGTTGACTAACCGTAAAACAGTCCTAATCGTTTCTTTTCTTCATAACTTAATTTTTGGTGATGTAGACTCTTCTGATCTCTTAGGTCGTCTTAACTTCTCTGTTCCTTCTAGACCAACTAGAAATTATTTGCCTTTTTTTTATAGATTTTATAGATTGCCTAGATGCATAACCGACTATGCCCAGCACAACCGTTATCGGGTTTTATGTCAAAATTATAATGATTTTTATCACCTGCTCTCAACAGAACTCTCTCTCTTTTCCCTAAAGTTATCTCTATTTACTTATCTCCGGCAAAATCTCTGACCACATCCAGCAGGAGCAGGGACCTAGCTTGCCGGACCGACTTATAAATATTCCCCAACGAGTCAGAGATTTTCCGGATGATTTAATTCATCTTTAGTTTAGCTTAATTTTTTGTTTATTTTTTTAATTGAATTTAATTTTATTTAATTTTTTTCTTCATTTTTAATTCCTTTAATTACATTTAAATTTATTTTCATTATTGTTTTATTTTATATTATTTTTGTTTATTTAATTTTTTTTTTTTATATTTAAGTTTTAAGCTTTCTCTTTTTGTTCTTTACTTTTTTTTCGACTTGTATTCTATTTAAATTTGTGTTTGGTCTAGTAACGTCTCTGGCTCCAATTGTCTGTGAATTAGGGCATAGCTGGCCGGACTGGCAAATAAAATTCCCCCCACCGTGTTGGAGTCGTTACTTGCCGTTTTGTAATTTTTTTAGATTTTCCTTGTTAGGCTATCTTAGTCCAATAAGCCTTTTTATAACGATTTAGTTTTTTTTTTTTTTGGTTGACAGCCACCATTTGTCGACTTTTTCAACAAATGAACATACAAATTATTCGCAGTTGATTTAGTCTAAAACATGCACTGCGTAGCACCCGATACGAAATTCACAGCAGCGAAACGTGCTTAAAGTGTCGGTGTGCGAAGTCGCATTTGAGTTTTTTCGTTTCAAAAATCATAACTTTTGAACCAAATGAGATAATTGAATAATTTAAATGGAAAATGATAGATAATTGTTCAGCTTATGGAACCTATGTTTGCTAGGAGTGTTACGCCTTCT
Source organism: Lordiphosa mommai (assembly GCA_018904225.1). Classification (NCBI taxonomy): domain Eukaryota; kingdom Metazoa; phylum Arthropoda; class Insecta; order Diptera; family Drosophilidae; genus Lordiphosa; species Lordiphosa mommai. Next base: position 177,090 of record JAEIFT010000525.1, on the reverse strand, counting down.
AGATGCCTACCTATTGGTTATCAAAGTCAAAATTTGTGGAAAAATAAATTTTTTGGTCACAACAAAAATTATTTTTAACAATTTTTTTTATTAATTTTTGTATTATAATGTTTCAATATTTTAAAATTTTTAACAAAAAAATTAAAAAAAAATTTTTTTTTCGATTTTTTTTTAAATTTTTATAAGATTTTTCCAAAATATTTTTTATTATTCATAAGACAAGGTATCTCTAATAGAATAATCATTTTTGAACTAAATCTAATGGATTCAAACTCTTTTCGTGACTTCAACATGCCGCAGAGATAAAAAAGTGGATCGGATGATGGAGCCAACATGTGGAAGTGGCTATGTCTTTTTGACCAATTTAACCCCTACAGTTTTGAAGCTATGGAGCTGCATTTGCGCGAGTCTTCTTTTTACTGCACGCAACTAATAGTCGGAACGGATAGAAAGATCTAAGAACTAGTTTAGAAATTTTGTTTTACGTGCGTAATCTTGGTTGTTTATATGTCAATAATTCAAAAAATATCATCGGATACTATAGCAATGTGCCTAGAAGAAAACAAGCTAGTGAAAAACTTTTTGTTTTCCATCGTAGCGGCTAATCTGATGTGTTTCATATGTTCCATAACAGATTATCAAATCGGATTAGCTATAGTATAAATTGGTCGTCCATTTAGTGAGAAAAATTGTGTTTTTACGTAGTTAATATTGGTTATATAGTTTTATGCTTCACATAATTCCTAAAAAAATAATGATCAAATCGGATACTAAGCATATTCATAAGACCGATGGCCGGAAAATGTGTTTTACTAAGAAAAGTTTTTTTTATGTATAAATTTTTATTATCAATGATTTAAAAATTTTAAATATCAAAAAAATATATATTGGATAGTTTTTAAAAGTAAAAGTGATTTATTTGGAGAAACAAAAAGCAAACAGTAAATTTTTTTTAAAAAATTATGAGATTCGTTGCTGGTTTTCGAGATTTTCTACCTGAAAGCTGAGCAAATTACCTAAATATTTTTGCTATTTTTTTTAAACTAAAAATAGGTCAACTTTGACGGGATGTATTTTCTAAAGGATTTTACTAAGGATTGCATATTTGAAATCGTTGAACAATTGCCTGCAAGCTGGATCCATTCAAAATTTCGTTGGCGCTCACAAAATTTATGATTTTTGCAATCTACTTTGTTCTACGGGCGCCACTGTGCGTCGCTGTTACAGCGTCCTTTGCCCTATGCACACGCTGTACGGAACGCTACACGAACTAGAGTTATCGATCAACGAAAAACAAAGAAGACATCAAAAAACTTCACGATAGGTCTTGAAGCTTAGAAACCTCATGAAGGAAACTTTGTCGTGTAAATGCAGACTATCACTCCTTCGAAATGTTCACATAACTACTAAATGCGGCACCCATCCCTTCCCAAAAATTTATTCCAAATATTTTAGTTGTTTTTTGTTTTCTCTTAATTTTTATTACAACTATTTACAAAATGATATTTACAACTAAATAGTTAGGGGCCTAGAGCCTACACACATCATTGTATACTCCATCTATATATATAGATACTCTCGTTAACGGTTAGTTTAATACTTAAAAATTGGACTGCAGTAAAACTTTTGTGTTTTTGTGTTTTTTGTATCACGCGAAATGGAAAGCTTTTTAAAACTGTTTGTAATTGTTCATGACTAAATCAATCGAACATCTCAAAGGCAAGTGTTAACCTCACGATGCTCCAGACACTTTTCGCAGGTGACCTCACAGCACCATTTGAAGACGCACTTGCAATTGGTCCATTCGGCCACCACTCGATGCTTATAGCCGCGTCCACAGCACAGCTGTTCACAGCTGGTATCCGTGCACTCGCGATCCTGCGTACCCAAGGCACCAGTTTTGGCATTGGGCGAACAGAAATCGGGCGAATCATCTGCATAGACCAATTGATATTTGTTGGCTGGTCGCGTATGGGGCATTTCGGGCATCAGACTGTTGCCATCATTACGTAGCGCCACCTTGCGGGAACTGTCATAGCGCTCGAGTAATTTGGCCGAGACCTCTCGAAAGGGTGGCATTTTTAGCCAGCAGGTTTTGACGGTACAGGAACCGGATAGGCCATGACATTTGCACTCCAGGCGCATGGCATCGCGTATGGCCTAAAGGGGATTAAATTGTATAATAATAATAAAAATGAATCCTTTTTCCTTTTACATACCAGTCTGCCGGCATTATTGTTATGCAGCTTCACCAAAGTGCCCAGATCACTGCGCCTTTGTCTCTGCTTGGCATCCAGAAAGGCGCGTGAATGTCGCAAACCAAAATTCACATTATCACTGCAGCCACCCCATTCCCATTCGCCTTGTGGAAACTTAATGTTATCCCAGAATTTGCGACGTCCACGCTTGCCACCACCAGGATTTCGATTCCTACCCGAACGGATGGTCAATGAGGTGTCTGTCATATTATTAGTGCCCATGGCAAGCGGCTGTGGCTGTATGGGAATTTGCTGACGCATCAGAGCCGCCTGCTGTTGGCGTTCGAGTGCCGCTTCGGCTGTGGCTGCATTCACCATTTGGGGTTGACCACCATTGCGTCGCATATGGGATTTGTCACAGGAGCATTCGACCAATTGTCCCATGGTGCAGGCTTTGGTCACGGCATAGGTAACACCCGCAGCTGTGATGGCATTCACAAAGCCCGTTTCACGTGAATCTGGAAAGGGAGAGAAGAATCGGAAGACAAGTGGGTTAGTAATTTAGAAACAAAGAAATTCCGAAACTCGAAATATTATGTGGGAAATATACACTCATAGAAAAAATAAAAAATACTTGGATCAAGATCATTCGAGCACAATAGGTAAAAGTAAAAAATTCTTGATCCAAGAATAAATTCTTGAGAACGAATTTCTTGGAACGAGAATTTTCATACTTTATATAAGAATGAAAAATTCTTATTAGTAGTAGAATTTTCATACTTGATATAAGAATGAAAAATTCTTATTCCTAGTAGAATTTTCATTCTTGATATAAGAATGAAAAATTCTTATTCCTAGTAGAAAATTCTTGAATCAAGAGCTTGACAGACTCAAAACCAAGATTCTCTCATGCTTGAATCAACAGCCGACCATTCTCAAGTTCAAAAGTCTCCCATTCTCGAATCAAGAGCTCTTACTCTTAAATCAAGACCGCCCATTTTCCAATCAAAAGCTTAAGCAATTTAAATTCAGTTGTTTTTGTTTTATTAATAACGTAATTAACAGAATTTTGTAGGTTATAATGTTTTCTTTTAAGTCATCTTAAGAGGTTCAAATGTGATTCCAGAACATTTTCTAAGCCAGTTGGACTGAGTATCGTCTTCAGCAGGAAACTCTAAAAAACAGTAAAAAAATAATCAAAATTAATAAGAAATCATAAATTATTTGAACTTTAAATCTAATTTTTTTTCTTACTTCATTAGAATAGCTTCTCTCTGAATTGTGTTCTCAGTGAGGGAGGATGGCTTTTTGACGTCAGAGTCATTATTTTGAGGCAGTTAAAGTTGACTGCAAATTCGGCAAAATGTTTTCTCATTGGGGGGCGAATACTTTCTATCGCCACAGTGTTGGGCGAATGCGCTGCCTTTAGCGCCATGTATGTCTGTATGTAGGTGCATATGCTTGATCGGCTGCAATGTGAAATCCGCGATTCCCAAGAATTTGCCTACACATATGTATGTTCATATGCAGATGCAAAGTTTTTACATAGACACGTTTAATAATAAAATTACTTACCTTTTAAAAAAGGAAAGAGCCTCTTCCATTTCTATTTCTGCCAATGCGACAGGCAATACATTGTCATCCATTTCACTTTTAGAACAAAAAATTCTCGATTTCAAGAACAAAATTTTTAAAAGTTCAAAAACGAATAAATTTTTTTTTCAAGAGCATTCATACTCAACTTATTCGTTCTACTTTTCCCTTAGTGTAATAAAGAAGGAATATAAGGGAAGAAAGAAAAAAAATAGAAAAATTATAGAAAAAATTAAAAAGTAAAAAAAAGATAAAGAAAGAAAGGAAGTAAGGGAAGTAAGGAAGTAAGGAAGTAAGGAAGGAGAGGAAGGAAGTAGGAAGTAAGTATGGAAGTAAGAAAGTAGGAAGTAAGGAAGAAGAAGAAGTAAGGAAGAAGGAAAAAGTGAAGGAAGGAAGGAAGGACGATGTAAGGAAGTAAGGAAGGAAAAATGAATGAAGAAGTAATTGGAGGTAAATAATGAAAAGAAAAAGAAAAAAGTTTGACAGAAAGAAAAGTGGATTGAAGAAGAATGATTTTAGGAATGAGTAGGAAACAAGGAATTAAGAAACAAGTAAGAAAGTCGGTCAAGCCCGACTGTAAGTTAAAAGACTGTACATAACTGAAACATAACATAAAGTGTGGGGTCACACAAACTATAAAAGTGCTGCCCATTACGATATCGGCCAGTGCTGCCCAGCGTATTTATTTGTTTTGCTTATAACTTGACTGTCGTTTATCTGATCTGAAAATGGTTTATGGTGGATCGATATAAAATGACGATTAAAATATTTGCCTAAATGGTTTGAATAATCTATCTTTAAAATTGTAGGAGATATGACGTTTTTTTTAAATTGTGGGGGTGGCAACTCTGCTATTGTTCCGATGTATCGGGGACTCGATAAGTAATGATGAGTAGAATATATATATTTTGAAGGCTCAACAATCTATCTCTAAAATTCTGGAAGTTTTGAGGTTTTTTTTTTTAAATTGTGGGGGTGACAACTCTTCTATAGTTCATCTGATCGAAAAAAGGTGTATGGGGGAATAAGTAATGATGAGTAGAATATATGTCTAGAGGGTTCGAACATTCTATCTTTAAAGTTGTGGGAGTTTTGAGGTTTTTCGAAAATTGTAGGGGTGGCAACTCTACTATCTTTCATCTGATCAAAAAACGATGCATGGGGACTCGATAAGTAATGATGAGTAGAATATATGTCTGGAAGGTTTGAACAATCTATCTCTAAAATTCTGGAAGTTTTGAGGTATAACAAGGGTGTAAGAAGGACGGGAGAAAGGCAAGATGGAGGATGAAACTTCTTTTAGGTAGGTTGAATGATGGACTGAGCTTAGAAGGAGTAAGTATGGAGGTAAAAAACTACTAAAGATTGAAAGAATAAAAAAAGGAAACCAAAAGGAGGAATAAATAAGGGATCCAGTCAGTAAAAAAAATGGAAAGCAGAAAGTGTAAGGTACCGAAAGGAATGCTGAAGAAAGCATGAAAAAGGGAGTCAAAGGGGGAATGCCAAATGTGAGCTGGTTCATTTAAAATTCCCCTAATCTGTATGATTAAAAAATTCACTTTAAAGTTGAGTTACTAAGTTGAGTTGGAATCCCAAATCTAGCTAACTCATGTCTCAATTGCCTACTGATTTCTAAGCTATCGGCTGTCTCTCATCATCTCGAAGCTCAGTAGTTTCTGTCTGTTTAAGCTCATACTAACTTCATTTTCAATTCATTTGCCTGCCATTTAGTGCCACGTCAACATGTTGATCGCACCTGATTGATTTCAATTTGTCAGCCAAGGCGACAAAATGATTTATTACCCCTGTTCGATCGACACTTAACGATCTTGAGCAGCGGCTGCTGCTGCTGCCGTTGCTCTATGCAAATCAAACTCAGTCACGTTTTAATGAAATCGAAATCGGAATCGCAATTGTAATCGCTTGAATCTGACAATTTTGCATACATTTGTGTATAAGCTTGTAAGTCGGTGATTTCTGAAAGCCGCCAAGTGGTCTGGACAGGTGATATGTCTTGCCACCACCCCAAATAACCCAAGTTTGATCTTGGCCTTGACAGGTTGACAGGGCTTTTGGCTAAATCCCTTTTTGCCTCTTGCGGAATTTATGGCACATAATTTGGTATGTGTTTTGTTTGCGCATTGTTGTCATTAAGTGCAAGATGTGCATTTTTCGGGCAATAATTTATTAAAATTGACAGCTTTGTAGGCTCATTTCAGGCGCTATTCATCAGGCCCCAAGTGCAACATTTTTATTATGCAACTTGATGGATGATGCGGTCGCCTGCCAACTGACAGCGAATGGAGGCGAATGCGGACGACACGGACGATGCGGACGATGAGTTGTAATTAGGCAGCTCCACCTGGCCGCTGACTCAGTCTGTATGGAGTGTTGACAGGCTTTGTGCATAATAAACCAGCTTGTGATTTTTTTTCTTTCTTTTATTTGGACTTAGTAGCGTCTTGGTCTAGTCGGGTGTGTGTTGTGGCAAGTTGCATCTCGTTACTTATGGCACTTACCGCGCATTAAAATTTTCCTCATGCTTTTGCGCAAAACGGTGCAGTTCCAGCGACGATTACGAAATTGAAATTCACATTCGCGGAAGCCCAGGTTAATGCCATTGATGATCTCTTTGAGCAATGCCGAATCGTGGCGACAGATTTCGGCCAGTTTGCCACGTAAACGGCGTGTCTTTTTGCACATTAGATTTGGATCGAGCAGGATGTTCGTACCCTCGGCCCTGGAAGTAGAGAAAATAAATGAAAAAAAAGTATAAATAGAAATAAAAACTATAAAGAGATTGATTGAAGATAATTATCTATAGACAAAAAAGTTAAAGTTTTGGTTTAGACTTAGTAATTTGTTCACATTTCGTCACATTAATTCATATAAATAAAATCATTTTTAAATGACTCATGAGAATCTAAGCAATGCCAAAGTGTTTCTATTTGTATCACAAAATGAGTTTTTTTGTCGACGGAGTACTAGGCTTATGGGGTTATATGTGTTTTAAAATATAATATATAATATATTTACATATGATAAAAATTTATTTTCAAAAGTTTCAAGTCTAATATTTCTGTTTACAATTCTAATATTCATTTTTTTTTTTTTATTTCCTTTTTCACCTTCTAAAATATTGAATTTGGGTAATTAATTTCAGTTGATTCTATCAACAGTTATCAGTTCCACCGCAAGGAGACTATATTTTTGAGGTTTTTCCGGAAACCAACTTCCAATAGCATAATATTCAATATTTTTGGATAAAACTTTTGTCCATTCATATTTTAAATTATGCTTTTTTCATTGTTAAAAAGTGTGAATAAATAACGTCGTTAGTTGAACTTGAAAGAAAATTAAGAAAATTCGTTTTTTCGCACTAAAAATCCATATAAACCATTTAACCCTTGACCGATAAATAATCATGCCTGTTCCCGTTTCCGAATTCGATCGATCGGAATTGGTAGGAGTTGTGATTTCCAAGAAATGATTAATAAACTCGGTTGAAACTATAAACCATCAAGAGAGTCGAATGAAGATATATGAAAATATGAAATTCAAAGCCAAAAATAACAATGGACTTTTAGAAGCGAAAACATTTAACAATTCCGATTCCGAATGATTGGATCGAAATCGGAAACGAGAACTGAACCTAAATATATTAGAAATATCAGCCGGGCTCCCATATTCACTTTCGCAAAATTTGCGATTTAGAGATAAATTTGCTCTTAAAACCGGTTTTGAAATCTTAAAATTTTGCGAAAGTGAAGAGGAAGCATGGCTGAATAATCAAATTTTTATGTTTTAAAGGAATTTACAGTAAATACTGAAAATAAATTTATGTCGCCTTCTCGTTTTGGTAAATTTTAAGAAAATTTTCACTTTATTATTTAGTTTATTACAAGAGATGTTATGATTGTTATCCCCAACTTCTGCCGAATCGAATGAAAAAAAAAAATATAAAAAAAAATATATATATTTTTTCATCTCAAAGTTTGTTACGTTACGTCATTGATTTGTACAGCCCTTTTCAAATCCAAATGTTGATATGTTAATTTTTGCGTTTTGTAGATGAAACTATTCTCTGTTCTTTAGCGTTCGAGAAAGTCGTTTGAAACACATAGTATGTCAATAAAGTGTTTTGACATAGGAAAAATTAACATTTTCAATTTTTCAAATTTTTTTATTAAAAAAATAGAAGGCTAACTCAGCTGCGCCGATGTTTTAAGACTCCTTGCAGTTTTTATAAAAACGCTACCATTGATAACAAAAGGTTTCTCACTGAACTAGTTTTTTTCAGACCGTTTATATGGCAGCTATATTGCTATAGTCATCCGATTTTGATAAATTTTTCCAAGATTATGTGAAAGCATATAAAACTAATATATACCAAGATTGGTGACGCTACGATGGAAAACAAAAAAGTTTTCTCACTAGAACTCGTTTTTTTACAGACCTTTTATATGGCAGCTATATGCTATCGTCATCAAATTTTGATAAATTTTTTCCAAAATTGTGTGAAAGCATATAAAACTAATATATACCAAGAATGTTAACGCTACGATGGAAAACAAAAAGTTTTTCTCACTAGATCTAGTTTTTTTCGACCGTTTATATGGCAGATATATGCTATAGTCATCCGATTTTGATAAATTTTTCCAAAATTGTGTGAGAGCATATAAAACTAATATATGTTTGAGTGACGCTACGATGGAAAACAAAAAAGTTTTCTCATTAGAACTAGTTTTTGGACCGATCGTTCCTATGGCAGCTATATGATATAGTCATCGATCCGGCCGATTCCGAAAAATGTGCAGCGTATTTGTATTTAAAGACTTTTTGCAAAGTTTGGTCAAGATAGCTTCAAAACTGAGGGAGGAGATAGCATAGAAACAGACGGACAGACGGACAGACGGACGGACGGACAGACGGACAGACGGACAACCGGAAATGAACTCAGCTCGTCATGCTGATCAAGAATATATATACTTTATGTGGTCGGAAATGCTTCCTTCTCTGCGTTACAAACATCGTGACAATTTTTAATATACTCTCTGCAAGGGTATAAAAGGTTTCCCCCAAATGTTTAAAATTATTTTAGATTTTTTATTTTATTAAAAGATGTAACAAAATTGATTAAGTTCTACAATTTAAAAAAATAAATTACCAAAAACCCATATTTTTTAAAATGTCACCGAAATTGATTTGACAAAATTTTAAAATTGTTTGTTGCTGAACCCGAATCCTGTTCTATAAAAATTTCATTATCCTATGGATCACATGTAAACATGTTTGAAAAATGCGAAAATTGCTATGCACGCTGCTTTGCTATTTCAATGCAAACGGAATATCAGAGACTAGTTAAAACAAAACGCCGAAATAAATACTGTACACTCAGGAAAAAAGTGTGAAATTTTAATATTTTCACGTTGACTTAAATATTTTTGCCATTGATTTTGCGTTAAATATGGAATTCGTAAATCTGAAGTGCTTACACTTTAAATCGAAATTAAATATGAAAATAGTCAAATTTAATAGTTTTCATATTAAATATAAAAAGACAAAATTATTGAATTTAGCAAAAAATGTTTAATTTTAAATATTTCATAGTAGTTATGAAATATATTCATATTAAATTTAAATAAATATAATATTTAACTTTAGTATACTAGGTACTTTAAATTTTATACATATTCAATATAAACACCATTTCATATTGAAATAAACATTTTCCAACTTTAATTTAAAAGGACCCCCTCAAAATAAATATAGTTTCAATTAAATCTAGCAAGTTTTGGGGGTCAAATAAGTTATGCATAACTGTAGAAACAGTACACACACAATACACAAATGAGGCTGTATGGATAACCATACAGCTGTTTCAGAAGGTTCCACTATTTTTTTATCATTTCTGCCTGACGAACTACAGCCAATAACACAATTGCCATAACTGGTTGGGGAGCCCAAAACCAGCAACGTGCAAAAACCTTTGACCATTCAAAATTTTAAAATTAACATACAAAACTTTATTTTTATGATAAAACCTATTAAAAGCAATATTACTCATATTTAAAATAATATTAAACATAGTTAAGCAATACATATTTGCGTATATTTGAAATAAATATGATTTTTACTTTAATCTGAATACAGCAATATTTATTTTAAGTGAATTTTACTTTGATTTTACTATGTTCATATTAACTTCAGTGGTTAAGAATGTTTTCGGTTAAATCAAAGCTCTATTGACTTTAATTCATTTGCTATTTGAAAACAGCATAGTAAAATTAACTATGATTGTATTAATTTTTACGATTTGCTTTTTCTCTGGGTGTAGTATCTCGCAAAGCTGTGTTAAGATTTTAAGGTTTAACCTGAATGAATATTTTTAATCGTAGTTTTAGAAGAGCAAATAAGTATTACGGTTTTTTTTTTACAACTTTCAAGTTTGTTCAAAGAATTTTGTAAAATGTGAGTAAAGAACTGTCCATTATAAGCTACTATTTTTTTCTTTCAGGCAGCATTTGCATACATGTTGGATTTTTCAATTTGGTGTCTTTAAAACAGGTTTACACATTTCTTAAGCATCAAAAAAGTCCTCTTGTCACAAATTACACATTCAAGAGAAATTACTGCCTCTCAGATGAGGTTTTCTTTAAATGAAAACAAGAAAGCCGCGCTTCCTCCTTGTCACAAGTTTGACATCATTAGATTAAGTTCTTCCAAAAATGTCACACTTGAAATTCTAAGTACTAAACGGTGTAAATTCCATACTGTTTCTTTGTTCTTTGACTACAGATACTGTTCTATAATATTTACCACCATTAAACAAATTTAACTGTTGCAACGAATTTATTTGTTAATTGTTAAAACAATGATACATACTCGGTCATTCATATTCGATTTATCTATGACCAATATGGAAAGGGCTTGGTTCGCAATGGCCTCACCGAAACCGCCTTATCGGTTGTCTTTGTCATCGATGAATAATTGGTTAATGTTTGCTTGATTTTTTGCACGGATTTCTTTATTTTCGACTGACTCACTGTGCTGTGTAAGCTGTATACAATTGTACTCTAAAAATACCCACAAGAGAAATTCCTTGAACTAAACTGATGGACAAACTGATGGACTGACCGCAACATCAATCACACAGTCTAGCCACTAGCCACTGGCTGGTGGCCCAGCAGCAGGCCCTATTAAAAACTTAAACAAAAACTTACACACAGTAAATCGGCGCAAAGTTCACGAACGCAAAAAAAAAAAAAAAAGTAAATTTCACGCGAATGTGCAACAATTGAGCTATTAAAAAGTCATAAATCTGAAATGGAAAAACATAAATCTTGGCCCAAGGCGCGAACATAGCAAAAAAAAAATTCCAACAGAGAGAGAGAGAGAGAGGGAGGGAGGGAGACCCAACCCGGGAGCCAGAAGTACTGCACCCACATTGTTGGGTAATTATTAATTTTCCACCTAAATTAAAATTTTAACGCTGCAAAAATGAAAACGAAAATTGCGTTGATCGAGAAAATTGCATATGAGCACAAAAAGTGGGTGTGAGCGAGTGAGTTTCAAGAATAATAAACACACACACACAATCACATTGCGTATACGCCGCATATGCCAACGACGAATATTTAGTTCATTCTCGCCAACTTGTTGTGTGTGTTTTCCTTTATTTTTGCATTCTATGCAAATAAACGTGGCTTTGTGGCTACCACATCCACTTCCAAGCTCTTCGAGCATAAATAAATAAATAAAATCTAATTTTTAATGACTTTGTGTGCCGGAATGAATTACGCAGACACTGGCGCCATCATCGATTATAATCTTTAAGTATTATCTTAGTTAACAAAGTGCGCGAGATGAGATGTGAGTATTTTTGTTAATATAATGAATTCCTGATTAATCGCTGATAAATTATGATGCATTAATTAACAACAGCTTAATCGGTGATATATGATTTTTATATTAATTAGATTTTATATTATTTTGGTTTATAATTTACCCAAACTTTTTTTAATGGGCTGATCAGTGAGGAAACTCACATAAAAAAACTCTGTGTGTTAGCTCGTACGGCCAAATATAAAAAAATTTATGAGGAAAATCTACCCCAAGGTCCGGATAATAGAGGTTAAATAATTTTAACGCGATCTTTATAAAATTTTGTTTGAAATTACTATATTTCAAGGCCAAGAGTTATTTTAAGCCGATCCGTTTCAAATTTGTCTATAGTCCAAATACAGTTCAATTATTTTCTAATTTGGGAAATTATCTTTCAAATTCTTTAAATACTGAAAATTTTTTTGATCAAAACATAGATTTGAAGTTCGTGTTGACACCGGGTGGGTAGCTAATACGACAGGTTAAAGCCGGCTTAAGGTCATACAAGTTAAGTTTACACATAACTATCAAAGCAGTACACACACAATACCATAAAGGTGGATGATTTAAATGGTTCTCAGCTGCATTTTAAATTGTATTTGGCCAACGAACTGTAGATTAGAAGCTGCTTTCTCATGTCGAAATGCCTTAACACTTAAATGTAAAATCACCTTTTTTTTTTTCGTACGAATTTTTGGTTAAAGTCCACTAAAATGTTATTTCAAAAAATTCGGAAAATCATTATAATTTTCCATAAATACTGTAGCAAGCGATCTAAAAGAGTGCAATCAATCCAAGCTATATGCAAGAAGAACCTCCAACTGTCCCAAGTGGAAACTGACTGGCATCGGTCTCCTTTAACAGGAGACGTTCTTGCTAATGCGATTTTACAATTTAAGCTTAAAACTGGACCAAGTGATCAGTGAAAGGAACTTGAGTTTAGTTACAATGGAGTGTTTTTTTAAGAATATTATTTAATAGTGTACGCATTTAAGTAAAAAGAAAATACATTATTGTGTTAGGTCCATATCATTGTGTCCACTTTTCTTATTTGTTGAAGTCTTCGTCGAGCTCTCAAAAATTATCCTGCAATTCTACTTTTCCGGAATAGTTGTTCGAAGTACTGACGTCTTTTTCGACTCACTCTGTTAAACTTAGATAGACGATTTATTCATTAACCGTGCCAATAGATATCCAATGTAACACAATAAACTGCAGTACTGTCATAGCTTATATGCAACATTCATGATCATATTAGTCATCATTATATTAGGTTGTTTGCTTTACAATTCATATAAAATTCAAATATATATATTTTTTCAAATTTGTAAAAATGTCTCTGCCTACATTGATAATATTCGACAAATTAAGGGAAAAGTTAAAAACATTAATCCTCCCCACATATAGCGGCTGTGATAGTGACGAGGATGATAGAGATATAATCAGCTACAGGCGGATTGTGAGTTGTGAGGGCAAATGGATTGCTGAAAAGTTCGATGTATAAAGAGGAAGATTGTCTTTTATCTTTACGTAAGTTTTAAATAAAATTTTTTGTAATCATTTTATCTTATATATGAAGTTATAAGCATTATTTTCACAAAGCTGCAGTCAGACTCCCGCAAATATTTCTCCAATTTATCCAAGTATTGAAAATTTGTCAGATTATAACAAGCATGCAGTGTATTCATGGGGAAAGTATCATTAAATTTGGTATAAAAAAAATAATAAATGAATAGATGAATGATTAGGGAATAAATTGAAAAAGTAATAAAGACATGAATTCAGGAATAAATAGAGAACCATTGCGATGGTCGGCACAAACCTCAATCTTATTTTGGCATTGCATATGTGTACTTAGCAACAGACACAAGTCTGAAGGGTGAACTAATGGCTGAACTTATTCGTTTTCATCTGACACAAAAGCCGAAGGCACCTTATCTCCTAACACTGCTTCAATGCCAGACGATGCTCAAAGACCCTAAAATTAGTAAAATTAATGTTAAGCCATTATCCTGAATATGCATAAATTAATTTACGTAAAATTTCAAAAAAAAATAGTTTGCACGATTTATTAGGATGCTTTTAGACTAAAAATTACTCTTATTTTATTATCCTTTGCCAGGACTTTGAGAATTTGACCGTGATCATATGAACGAGCTAGGAGCAAAGTGTACTGGTTTTTTGTTGAAGGAAATCTTGCTTTTATTATCAAATTTAATGATACTTATTTTTGAAACATAGTCTTAAACAATTTTAAATCAATTTTATTAATATTTTTCTTTCGAGTTAGATTTAATACAGAGTCCAACTTGACATTTTGACACTCTGTACGAACAACAGAGTTACAGGACACTGCGGCACAATGGCGACGACTAGGGGTTTAAACAAAATGTAGCATGCTATCAAAAAGCAGAAAATTTTTAAAATTTTCAGGAATCTCCAAATGTTAAATATGACATGAACGTCCTTTATATGGTGGTTTACTTCCATACTGAGAACAATAATAAGAAGCGGAGCGTCTACGAAAATCCAATTGCTCGTAAAAAAAACCAAAAAAAAAAAAAAAATATAATATCAAAAAAAAAACAACAAAATAAAAAAAAAATCTTTGTTTGATCTCTCATATTAGACGTCTTTCTCAGGTTTTTTTCAATTAGGAAATATTCCTTAGGCATTTGAAATTCTTTCAACTCATTCTCGCCCTTCTCTCGAGCCACTGATTAAGCGTACTTTTAACATCCTTGGACATGAACATGACCATGTCCAGAGTGGGTTGATGAAAGAGAGAGAGAGAGACAGAAGTGTTACGCCTATTTGAGCCATAATTAAGTTAAACGTTGTCGCCAAGATTGATGTGGCCTTTGTTTGCCGGTGGAGGCGAGTTGGTAGGCAGTTGCAGTCGTGTCTTGTTAAAGGAATGACAAAGGCCAATGACAGAAAAAAGGCGAAAGAAAACTAGTAAATATGCCTGAATTATGAGCCAAGGCGGCAAATTGGACATGGTCAGGCCTGGGAACAAAATGTTGGGAAGCGGCAATCAAGCGAACATGTTAATTTGCTAATTGCCAAATGACAAACACCTGGCCAAAACCAAAACACAAAACCAAAAAAAAAAGGCAGCAGGCGACGCCCGCACACGTAGCAGCCAAATGACCGCACCCAGAACTCTAACTCATGTCAACACCTCTTTTTGTTTTTTTTTTTTGTTAGCCGCCGCGGGAGCAGAAGCTAATCAATTGTCAATGCAGCCGCCCACATCAAACGCCAGAATTCTCTTCCCCCTCACACCGCTCCTTGTGTGCTCAAGAGATCAGCACTTGCGCTGAGGCATTTCTGTGGACAAATATTTGTGCGCGTAAATTGAAAACTGACCAGCCACAACAGCTCTTGAGTTGCCACTGGCCACGGCCGAATCCGAGTCCGAGTCGGAGTCGGCCATTCATTCACTTGTCAACGCTTTGTTTAAATACTTTTGCCACTCGCATGTTGACAAGTGGTTTAAGTCGTTGATTTGTTTACACTAAAAGCCATGGAGATGTGTGTGGAGTTGTGTGAAGTTAAGGGGGAGGGGAGGGGTAGGACGGTTGGGGAAGACAACCTGACCAGGCCAACAGGCCAACTGACGACAGCAACTCACGAAAATGAGTCAATCAAATGACACGACGTTGCCGTTTATTTACATAGAAAACAAGGGGGAGAAAAAAAGGGAGATGAGAGGCAAAGTGAACCGAAGCTAAGAATACCCTTAAAGAGGAGAGGTAGAGCGAACAATAGTTTTTACTTTACTGAAATTGGTATCATATTCTTTCTCTTATGTTCCAATTAATAAAATTATTTTTCATTTATTTTAAAAAGAAGGAGGTTCTATTCCTTTTTTTCCTAGTTTTTATTTAAAGTAATGAAAGTGATTGAAAACAGAAGGAAAAGTAGAATGGTGAGGTTGCTGTACGAAAGAATAATTTTCCGAATATCCGGTTCGAAGGACCAATGATTTATTTTCAAGTATAATTGGCTGCATTTCCTGCAACTTTTAAGCAAACTAGGGTAACGTTTCACTCAAGAAAAAGGAACTATGAACTTGTTCGCTTCACTTGGTAGAAGTTTAATCGTTCCTCTACTATGGTACGATTACTTCATCTATGAAGTTGTGAAGTGACCTATTATGTGGCATAGGCCAGCACTCTATCAGAAAGCTCCTTTGATATGAAGATGATATGCTCAAAATAACTTTCTGAGTAAGCACCAGCAAGCGCAGTAATAGAAAAATGTATCTTAGAAGAATAAATGCCCTGAGGTCCTGACAGGGCCACTGCAGTCTACTGAGCCACCCGTACAAGAAGGGTACGAAGAAGGAACGCTGCAACGCTTTATCGAGGCTCAGATTCAACAGTTTTGGAGAATATACCCTTACACCTTGACAACATTACACTGAGAGAAAAATTAAGAAATTAAGTGCTTGGATTAAGAATATTCGGGAATGTTAAAATGATTCAGAAAATTCGTGTTTTGAGTTCATATTTCCTGATTTAAGTGGGTTTTTTTTTAAACTTGAAATTCCTGATTTAAAAACAGGTTTGGATTTGTTATGCGCGTTTCTTAGGCTAAATTAAGTCCAATACGGGCTTGATTTAAGAAGGAATAATTTTGGGGAACATAGCCTTACACCTTAACAAAATTACACTGAGAGAAAAATTAAGAAATTTAGTGCTTTGATTAAGAATATTCTTTAATTTTAAAATGATTCTAAAAATTTGTGTTTTAAGTACATAATTCTTGATTCAATAGGGTTTTTTTAAACCCGAAATTCCTGATTTAAAAACAGGTTTGGAATTGTTAAGCGCGTTTCAAGAGAAAAACTTAGAGAGCGACTTAGGCATAATAAGTTCACTACGTGCTTAGCTTAAAAGGAATAGTCCTGAGTAAAGAACTTCTGATGCTCAAAAAACAACCAAACTTACTAAGGTCCGATTTATCGTTTCATCACTAGAGTCAATTTCACGCAATAATAGTTTGTGTAGGAAAACTATTCCGTGGCACATTATACAATTTACAAGAGATGGCTGATCGATGAGTTGCAATCGTTGGTCATAAGGGAGAAGATGAGAGTTTGACGTCCCAGTTTAAGCCCCGTAGAGCAAATATTAGAAACTTTTTTTGAACAGATTTCTGGTACATGGGAGACCAGACACAGATCATCATCTTCTTAGATGGGCCTTAAAACTGAGACGTATTTTTGGCCATCTTTTAATGAATGCAAGTACTCCAGTTGCTTTATTGTATATAATTGAGATATGGCTATTAAAGCATTAATTTGGCTCGAATCGTATACCAAGATCATTAGCTACAAATAATACAATTTTAAAATAAACGAAATTTGCACTCTTAGGCTCTGCTCTTAAAACAATGTTTTAATACACTTACAACCGTACTCCCATTTGCACGTTACTTTTGCAATTTCAGCAAGCAAACCCTTGAATTCCATTCTCATAATTGATATCTTTTTATGAAAAGAAACAGTCATATCTATGATCTATCTACTAGATCAAGTCTGAAAATTTGTAAATATTTTACGAATTTAAATTGAAAAGCAAAGACAAGGTGATTTCAATTCGAAAAATGAATTTTTATGAATTCCAAAGGTGATTTTAATATATTAAGAATGATCAACTAACGATTATATATACTCATAGAAAAAATAGAGCATTTTATACTTGGATCAAGAGCATTCGAACACAATAGTAAGGTAAGAATGAAAATTCTTGATCCAGGAGTGACTTTCTATCAAAGAATAAAATTTTGAGTACGAATTTCTTGGAACAAGAATTTTCAGATTTAATTTAAGTATGAAAAAGTCTTATTCCAAGTAGAAAATTCTTGAATGTAGAGCTATAAAGTAATGGATTAAAAACATAAATAATTTTTATTCACATTTGCTTTCAAAGTTTGCTTGCTCTCTTTGCTCAGTTACTTTTACCCACTTCCCTCGCCTATAAATACCCATTTGAGAAGGAAAAATGATAGATTTCATGAAAGAATTTCTTCAAAATTCCAGAACGAACCAATTTTCAGAACCATTTTTCAAGATCATTTGTTGACTGTTTTGTTCGACCAACCTTGGCCATCTTTTGTGCAGCTACATATTTACACGCTCGTGGAACTTCTTGACCTAATCGTAAACAAAAACTAGAGTAAAGTGTTTTTGTCAGCTTTATCAGAAGCGAATATTTTACGATATTAGGAATTTTGTAGAGATCGAAACAGATGAAAATATGAAGGTGCAAAGTCGGGGGCTATAGGTGAATGTGTAAAAAAAATGGACCAAGTGCTCATCAAAAACGAATTTTTAAGAGATCGAAACAATTATTAAAAAAATGCAAGGGCTATATGATGGATATGCCATTACTTTCCAGTTCAGCAATATTTGATTCCACTTAGCGAGTTGGCCACGGAAGCAAATGAGAGATGTAACCTCACGGTTGAGTTCCCTAGACAACCCAACAGTGATATACAGCAGGGAAGCAAGGCAGCGGAGTATCGAAAACTGGCAAAACCGCTGGGATCAATCCGCTAGGTCGGCCGCTGGACCCATCCTTATCCCGAAGCTACTACCATGGTTGTGCGGAAAACATGGTGAGGTCAATTTCCACCTAACTCAGCTTCTCCACGGGACATGGGTGCTTTAGGAGCTACCTAAAAAGAGTCGGAGGACGCCAGGGCACGTCCTGTTTCAGTGCTGGCAGGTTCCACACGGAAAGGATGGAACTATCCAGAGTGATGGGTGGCGATATTGCGGAGGATAATTTAGTCCCATTCATGCTTCAGTCAAAGCAAAAATGGGAGGCAGCTTGTGACTTCGCAGCCTCTATTATGGCCGAACTTCGAAGACAAGACGCGCAGCGTAGATCCAGGGAGTAGGCGGGCCATCAGCCTGCGGAAGCAATGCCTTGCGCCCGTCCCGCGGTTTAGATGTTTCTGTTTTACTGTCTATCTTGTTGCCAATGTGCTTATATGTTAATAGTAGGTAATAATTGAATAAAAGAATTTAAAAAAAAAAAATATTTGACGAGCAATCAAAGATGTATATATGATGTTTTATTTATGATGGAAAAGGACACCCTTGCGTTTGTCTAAACCGGAAGCTTTCATTGATTTTTGACAACAGTACACAACTGATTTGTTGCTTAAAAGTCAAAGTGGACAACACCTTAAAAATTCCCAAATATACTTTGATATGGTCTGAGCCTGCTCGTCTCTCTTATTGCATGATCGCTTTCGCTAGACGGCATTTAATAACCCATTTTCATCGACCGTTATGATTCATATTGATACGCTTAGTGGGGTGAATTTCCTTAAAAATAATTAAATATCGGGCTTGTTAACGTATCCCAGATTTTCAACAAGTGGTTTTCTACTGCTGTGGGTGATTTATAAAGCTTCTTGATAATCGTTTATAATTGTTATGATTTTATTGTCATCAGCCTCCAATGGTCGGCTTCCATGTGGAGCGTCTTTAACCTCTAAATCTATGGAACGAAATTTTATAAACCAAAGCTGACACTGTCGTTTACTTATTGTTTCATCTCCATCTTCTTCTTTGGATCCTTTTTCCCTCGAGGGACACGGGGCATCATCTCCACAAAAATCTTTATTTTTTTTCAAAATTGGATTGCGTTATTTTTTCGGAAGTAAATTGCAAAATATGCCGAAAATGGTTACTTTTGGTTGCCATGCTTAATTTGTTTTGCGATCCAAATAAAAATATCGAACGACGATCAGCTGTTTATCGATAGATAGGTTTGATGTTAAGTTTTTATCGATAACAAGATGATTGGAAAAACCGAGAACTAAAATGATTTTATTCAATTTTTCATCATTTTAATTCATGAGACATATATTAAACCAGTTTATATACGAGTGGGTGTTAGGGTTGTCGATTATTTTTTATAGTTTTAAAATCGATAATATAAAATATTAAAAATTCACAAATTCGATGTTTGATATGCCGAGACCACAAAATATCGATATGTCGATATATCTTTATTTTCTAAAGCCACTGAAAGGCACAGAAAAGCTTTTTAAGGACTTCTTTACCATAATGCATCATGATCTACAATAAAGGGCAACCCTAGTTTGAGCTGCTCATTCATTAAAGTACTTCCACAATTTTACCAAAACATCTCCTAATTATAAAATTTGCAAATTATAGTTGGTTCGGCAGGACTCTGCCTAATGAAGCCCTTACAAATTTCATAAATATTCCCAGATACCCCAAGAATACTCAACGCAAACAGATCTTTAAAACTCTCGTGAGGGGGGGAATGGGTTGGTTATGGGAAATTTCAACCACTTGTCAGTTTTGGGGGCTACCACGGGCATGGGCACGGGTACGGGCACTTTGATCAAAGCAAAAAACAAAACAAAAAATCACAGAAAATCCATTGAGGCCTATAACGACGACACCAACACCAACAAGGCAAACAACAACAACAGCACACACAACTCGCTGTGTGAAAGCAAAATAAAGATACGTTGGCTCTGGGTGCTCTGACTTTAGACTGGGTGCCTGTGCCTGCCTGAAGTTGTTGCCCCTTTTCAAGTTTGCCGCCAGCTGCCTTCAACTTCAAAAAAAAAAAAAAAAGAAAAAAAAAAACGAAACCAAAAAGTGTCGAACGTGGCGACTTGGTCTCTCGGCTATTTTCCGCTTAACCAAAAACCTCTGGCAACTTGTGTGGTTACGCGCTCTCCGCACGCTTGAAAGGTGTTTGAGTTCTTTAGATCTCTCCAGTCATCAACGACGACGTCATCGGCAACAGCATCAGATCAGGCCACAGCATCAGCAAGATGAACTTCAATTGTTTTTGGTGTTTGGTGTTTACCAATCTCGAGCGAGCGTCTATCATTTTGTGTGTGTTTCGAGAGTTTTTTTTTGGAGTTAATATTTTTGTTAGTACTTCAGCCAGCGTCTTTGTGTGTGTGTGTTGCGTGCGTTTGCTCTATTTGTTTTTGTTGCATTTTTTTTTGTTTTTGATTTTGTAGCTATTAAGTTGTCATAATCTTGGCGAGATCGAGTGAGTGCCACAGGCTGTGAAAACTTGGTAGAAGGGGGGCAACCACCAACCACCAACCAGGTGGCAAAAACAACCCAGGTGGGCATTGAAGCTGGCTCAAGTGTCTACTTGAATTAAAATCGGGGGCAGACCCATCCAGAAAGGAGGTAAATAATGAAATGACACGAATGTGAGCATTTGAAATTAAAATTTTTATTCAAAAATTTTGTCACAACTTTTTAATATGCTTTTGTCAGCTGATTGGTGAAACCTCGTTAAGAGGGTTTGTAGGAAACCTGAATAATTTTGCATCAGGTGGGGTTATATCGGCCTCTCGACCATCAACCCCAGTTTTTAAAAAAATAATCAAAAAATAGAAAAGGAGAATTTTAAAGGGGGGAGTTCAGATTATAGATCTTCAGTTTATTTATCGGCACATGAATACAATAAGTGATTAATGTTTGGGGTGTCAGGGGAGGAGGAGATTCGGTATCATTAGCTTACAATAGCTTATGGGAACTATGGGAAAAAATAGATACTCATTAATTATTTTTATTATTTTTTCTTCATTCTTTCCCCTCAATTTTTAAAATATTTTAAAATATGGGATTAGGTTTGTAGATAATAGTGGGGGGGGGGTGGGGTGTCTTTTGCCTCCTCTTTTTTGGGGAAGGCTTTTACTACTCTGCTATCAACCATGTCATAACCAGGAGCCTTGGCTCCTTTCAGCTGTCTGATTTGCAGAAGTACTTCATGCGGCGATTTGGATATTATGGGGTATAGAGGCATAGGGTCAGCCCAAACAATTCCATATTGAGATTCATCAGCTTCTTCAATCTATGCTGGAAGTGAGAGCTGTAAGCCTGTCTTGTACGGAGCCGAGGCTTTGCCTTCAAGGTGTACGCTGCCACTCTAATATATATGATTAGAGGGATATGAACTGAGCTCAAGTCAACCTATTCTACTATGGCGAGCCTGCTGAACCGAAATCCAATGCAGCTTGAAAAGTGCATGATCAATGGGAGCTGGTTGGAGCTGGCTACGAAATCAAAAAAGCGCAGTGCTCTACTGCCTCTCCAGAGACTGTGACGACCAGGAACTTGCACCCAAGCTCGTCGAATGGTTATGAAAATTTAGACTCCGAAAAAATCAAGAACTTTGTACTTAAATTAAGTACAAAACGGTGTCAATAGTTACGTTATTTATTATAAATAAATAAATAAATGAATAGATAAATAAATAAATAAATAAATAAATAAATAAATAAATAAATAAATAAATAAATAAATATATATATATATACATAGTACGCTAAGTACTAAAATACTTGATTCAAGTACAAAGTTCCTATATCAAGTACGATTTTTTTAATCCCAAAATACTTCATTCTAGACTTTTTCGAAATATATAAAAAACATTTTGAACTATATTAAGATCTTTTTTAATCATACCTATTGGTAGTAAACGTCTTAAGTCAATCCCGATTAACTTTAGAAACAAGATTTAGCTTACCTAAAATAATAACCAATTTATTTTCCTTTGAAGTTTAATAAATTCTAAATTATTTCCCAATACATTCTTGAAACCAAATCAGAGTACATAAAATAGGTACAACATGTTCTTGGTTTAAACTCATTAAATTCTTAAGCTGTTCCAACATGCGCTTGAGTCGATGACTCTGTATTGAATCAAATATGGCTGCCAAAGGGATAACTTAAGTAATCAAAATCCAAAAAAGATATAATTGTTGGGCAGAAATCTACCATCCCTCCCATAAGTAAAAGCATATGAACCTGTTGGGAATTAAAAGGGGTCTTTAACTTTTGAAAAAAATTTATTTTCGATTTTTTCTTTTGCATTATTATTATAGCTTGAACATTTCCCTTTCATACCCTTCAAACCATTTTCAAAAATTCGAAATAGTTGAGCCAGATATAGCCTTTTAGTGAAGCAATCTTGTGAGGTTTCATCAAAACCACTTTTTTGTTTTTCGTAGCCATGCTTGCGCCAGTTCTACTTAACCGATTTTGATCAGCCATTTTGCAATCGACGCAGAATTGTTGTAATTCCGGCCCGTACCTCACTCAAGAGGCAAAACTTTTTTACTATATTTTTACACGAAACTACAACAAAACATAACTTGAAAAATTTTTAAATTGTCGTCAATTTTTTAAAAGAATATTGAAAAATAAGGTTGAGGTACGGGTCGAATTACATCAATTCTGATCATAAGCTCATTTACCGTTTTCATTTACGATATCAGGAGTCCCGGAACCATGGCCTCTACACCTATTTTTTTTGAAGAGACCTTAATTGGCTGGCCCATAACTTGTTGAACAACACTCGATCTCTAACATTTTTTATTTTTGATTTTATTTAATTAATAAATAACTCAAAACAAAAAACAAAAAAAAAAAGCTTCTTTGGCTGTCTCTTTAGATTTTTTTTTGAAAACACTCAAAAAACCATGTACAAAGTTAGAAGACACTCTAAGAGACAGATTCGTGTTAAAATAATTGGCATTTTCCATTGCATACTCTTTTGTCATTTTAAAAATATTTCCTACTTAATCTAAGAAATTCTGTGCTTGAATTAAGAATGCGTTTTCTATAATTTTATCGGCTAACTGTAAGTTCAAAAAATTCTTGATTCAAGAAAGTTTATTCTCATTGAAATAGAATTAACGACCGTTTTGGACTTAAGAATGTTTCATACTTAATTTTACTATTCCCAAAAAACAAAATATACTTAAAATTTTAATAAAAAAAAGTTTAAAATTCCATCCCGTTGGTACTAGAATTTGTTCAGTTTTTTTTTGTGTGTGCGATTATAAAGGAAATTGACTGGTTCTTGATTTTGTTAGGAGCATTGGAGCCCATATGGGCTTATCAAGTTGGTCTCCATGGCCATCATTTGGTCTATTATTTCCATCATGCGCAGGAACTGGTCAAAAAGGTTTCTGTTATTTGCTATTCCGGAAATATAAAAAGTAACCCACATGATACGGCACAATTTTATATATTTTGCTTTTCTTTCTGAGTTGGAAAAAAGACTTAAGCAGACAGATAGTTAAGAATAACAGATTTTCCCTCTCTTCTGATTGGTCTTTTCCTTTTTTTCTTATATAATTATTTTTCGAAGTTCTTAACTATTTCCTATATCGCATACAAATTAACAATAAACTAATTCATATGTTTACATTCATCATACAACTGCCGAATAATGTTTATAGTTGGTATAAAGACACTCCCACACTTTTACTACAAAATCTCAATTGTTTGGTTATAGTAAATCCCCCACATAGTATCTGCGCACTTGGCCACACACATCCCCACCCCCACCAGCATCCGTTGCATTTGCTCGTGCAAATTGCATACCAAATGTACTATTAAATCAAACACTCATTGAGTTTGATTTGAGAGATCCTAATCCAAGAGAGAGAGAGCAGACGGGGGCAGACGGCAACTCATCCGTTAAATGAATGGAAATTCCATTGGTCAGCCCAAAAGTCAACTACTTACAGACGCCTCACAGTCTGGAATTTAATTAAAATTGCCATTTGAAAAATGATGAAAAAATCTCACAACTTTATGATCTCATTTCCGCTAGAAAATCATACGACATTTGCTTTTGCCTTTCCTGTTGCATTTTCATTCATTGAAAATCGTTTTCATTCATTTTTCTTGTTTTTTTTTTTTTTTTTCTTTTCATTTTCTGTTTTTGGCTCACCACAGCATGTGGTGGGGTCTTAATGGGTTAAGCAGAACCGAGCAGAGATACCACTTAGTCTCTCTCTAGGTGGTTACAACAACAACATTTGTGTCTGTGTCAGTGGAGCAGAAGAATTCATTTTTGGCACACTTTGCCACCCCCAAACGAGAACTAACGAGCAGACGAGCTGCCGGGAAAATCTCGGACAATTGCCAAAATTTATTGCAGATGAGTTGATTATGAGAAGGAAAGTTCATCTATTGAAAAGTGTTTCATGTTCAAGTTGCTTTGCACACACAAAAAAGAAAACGAATTTTTAATTAAAACCCTGCAATTTGTTTATTTGGTTAATTTGTCGCTTGCGTCTGTCACTTTGACGAATGCGGATTCGTGTGTGTGTGCGAGTGTGTGTACATCAGCGCCTCCTCCTGCTGCATCATAATTAAAATGCATGACGCAGAGGGAAATAAAATAAAGAAAACAAAAGATAAACGAGTAAAGACATGGGTCAAGTTGGAGGACATTGGATGACAGGAAAAAGGCTTAAGAATCATGTAAAACAAAAAAAAAGGTGATAAAAGTAAAAATTACACTTGTCATGGCCCAAGGTGGAGGCTGAGCGGGCTAAGAATTATTGCTAGAACATTAAATAGTCAACGTAATTGGCTTGTTTAATTTAAGCAGCCCAAAGGGGAAACGGTAAAAGGCAAAGTCTTATACTTATTTAATTAATTTATCTTTGAGTGAACAAAAAGTTTGTATTAAATAAGAAAGGTAGAACATAATGAACGACCCAACTAGGTGAAACGATTTTAATAAGCAGCAATGATTGATATAAATGAATCAGATTAATTTCTTACGATTTTTGTCGATTTTAAGACGAAAGCGATAACTAATTTAAGGCGAACTGAGTAAAGATTACTTTTCTGGATGATAAAGCGCTTCTGACGTAGTAAGCTCCATCGTCTTTCCTATATATTATCAAAATTATTTTATTGTGATTGTGTACTAATTTTTTTAAAGTCTGCCTAACAAATGTTCTAAGTCCTCGCATTCCTAGCTTTGGCGTATAATTTAGTTCCGACATGAATATGTTTCTAAGATACACCGAGAAAAAAAGTTCGTTCTAAAATTAACAAAATCAAGAACGTTCGTCAAGGAACGTGTATCAAGCAGGCTTGTTTTCAAATCATGCTAATTATTCCGCAGATATCGAACATCGCTTTACTTTTTTAGCAACCACCATTTTGTTATGGTTAATTTATATCATCAAACTTTTAATGTCAGCTATGCTTTGTTTGGCTGCGCTGTAAATGAATTATTCATTTCGATATTGATTTACGATTTAAACTCAACCTGATTTGGAAAATAAGGATTTCATTTATTTCAACATTAAATCATCAAAATTTAAATTTGATTCAATCATTGAAGATGGCTTTAAAGTAAAATCAGATTGAATATATTTTGATTTAATTAATTGGATTTAAATCATTGGAGATTAAATTTTTTGACTTAAATCATCAAAGAATTAAGGGTTTGCAATTATTATTCTTTTATTATTATTTTTTTAAGTTTCTCATGATTTTTAGATCTTGTAAAAATATTGATGTGTACTGCTCCTGAAGACGATCTGTCGAAGGCAAAGATCACGACATCTTTGGTTTGAATTTACAGAATTAAAAAAATGATTTTGATTCTTTTAGTTGATAAATGAATCTTGCGATGGATCGGAGGAATAGTCCAAATGTAATTGTATGAAAAAAGGGCGTTGGAGAAAAATTGATTGAAGAATCAAAAGTAATTATCAGTAATTGTATTCCTTCGATCAATCATCGAGGAATAAAAACGTGTTTAAAGTTTCAGAAGAAGTTTACGCATACATACATAATTTATTCTCTAAATCGTAAAATGTTTGAGAAAGTGAGTATTTTTCCAGATAAGATAATACCCGCTCCAGATTCTAATAGGTTAAGTTGATATTGTCGACGAGTCATTCTTCCTTCGCGAAATGATTTTCCGAGTTATCTTCCAAATCAACTGATAAAAACTTTCATTATTGTTTTGTGTGAAACCACCTACACATCTTTCCAATAATATTTGGTTGATGAAATCTTTATAAATTGGGAATACCGATTAAGCGATAGGGTAAAGTTTGTAAAGTCAGATAGTTCTATGTAGAAGAAGATATTCGGGAAATCTCTAGTGATTTTCGATTCGAAACGATTGTACTTCAAAATAACACTGTTTGACTGTATATGGATAGTTACACAAATATGCCCGGTTACTAGATTAGACGATAAAAGTTTAGCGTTTTGAAACCGGCTGCTTAAAGCCAAGTAGATTTAGTTCGTACGGTTTTCTTATACTTAATCTAGAAAGCGTATAAATTCTAGTCATTTCACATATAAATTAATTTAAATTTGTTTCGAAATGCAGTAGTCTATACAAAAGTCTCTAGAGATTTCCAGAACACACCTGAATGTGTTTGTCGCCCTGAAGCGTCCCTTCAAATATGGGTATATCTTCGAAAATATTTACCGAATCGGTTTGAAATTTTAAGAGAATATTCTTTAGTATATGTACATTGCACAACAATCACGAAAATGCACAATAAATCACTAAGATTTTAATCTTTTACAGTTCTGTCGTTTGGAATTGAAACTCGACCCCTTGCGCAGCACCATCACACACGCTTGTTGCCAAACGTCTAAGATGCTATTTTTTTTCTACGGTGGTTAAATCGAGTTCATGTTTTATGATAAAAAAAAGAACAAAATCATGAACATGCTTAGAACTTCAGTTGCTGAAGAAGTTGTGCAATCAGTTTTAATGGCCTTACTTCATTTTCAGCACCAAATTTTGTAGTATTAAAAGCGAAAGATTAGGGTGAATTAAATAACATTCAATTTATCTTAGTCTTGCATTGAATGGAGCTAAAAAAAACGACTCAAGGATATAATAACTTCCATTCCAAATGGATTTTAATGGAGCCTATTAAAATAAAAACTACTTTATGAATAAAACACTAAAAACCCAAACTATTTAAGGAACTGTTAAGTCATAGAACCATTCATTTTAATCTTGATATATGCTTCAAACTACCCAATTCAAGGAAAAGCAAATGTATTATCACAAAATCGAAAATGTCAAGTCCATCCTACTGTTCTAAGAGATTTGTATCAACCAACTTAAACTTTTTTAATAAGCTTTTAAGTGAAGTTTTGCTGAATGCTCCATTGTCAAATACTTCTAAAAGATCGCGATGTAATTATAAAAAAAAATTTGATTTAAAGCAATGACAGTTGCTTTTTTCCCACTCATATTATGCATGGCATATTTTCATTGCTCTTTAAAAAGGCAAATTAATTTAACTAATTAAAATAATGCATTCAAGTCTTTGAATGTGATTTAAGGCCATTTCTGAAGAGAATCATTTCCCTTATACAATTAATGATCCCATTGACATAAAAGGTTTAATTTGTTGTCCGGTTCGAGGGACCCATAAAACTCGAATCGATTCGATTCTAAGGTGTTCGGTTTTTGAACGGGCTTGCAGCTTGTTTTATATAAACTAGTTCCTCAAATTTGCCTTCTTCCAAAATTGTACCGATTTCTGGTGCTGTATTCATGTTTTTTTTTTTTTGTATTTCGAAATAAATTCTACAATTCAATTTCAATGCCAAAAAACCCATTACACCCGCTCGATGGGGTCTAGCATCTGTGTTAATGTCAAATCGCATCAATTTACGAGAGATTGGCGTAACGGTTTCCGGTTTACGTACCAAAATAAATTCGGATTCTGAGGTGAGGCCGGTGAGGTGAGTCAAAAGCTGCCAACTGCAAAATGCAAATCAAACAGAGCCAATCGAGCGCACGGACCACGTTGACGATGTCAGACCCTGCTAGGAGGGGGGAGACCTTCAAAATGTGACGTTTGATTTAGATTTAATTACATGGCACACACACACACTATTTCCTTTCCCCATTTCGTTTAATTTCTTTTTTATGCTGTAAGTTTGTTGGGTGGAAGCCCCAAAAATAAATGGCCAAATGTGCAGCCAAAATAAATAAAGCAGAAGCCGAGATGACACTTTGAATTTATGCGCGAAGAAATAGAAAAATAAACAAGCCGCTGCTGAGGAGGACAAACATCAAATAGCAAGAAAAGTTATGCACTTTGCCAAATTATTTGCCAGCAAAGTGGCATCAATGAATCTCAAAATATAAAAGATACAAAAAAAATTGCCACTGTCAACGGCAAAGAAAACTGAAATTTTTGCTTTCGCCTCGGGCATTTGTCAAGCCAGGGGGCCGGTAGAGGGCGTGGCAGGGGCGTGGGTGTGGGCGTCGCGTGGCGTAGACTGCATGACGATTTTGCGAAATTTTCATTAATTTAATTTGAGTTTTGTGCAACTGGGCGAGGCACCCCCAAAAGGAAGGAGGCCACCTGCAACATTAACAAACACACAAACAAAAAAAAAACGCGAATGGAGAAGGAGGAGTGGGCGACAGTGCAACGGGGGGGGCAAATCCAATTGAAACTTTTCACAATAAATTAATTAAATCATTTAAAGCTCAAGTTCAAATGCTTTTGATGTGTCGAACGATGAAAAACTAAATTAAACTGGGTGAAAAAAGAAAAAGATGAGACTCTTTGCTTGTGCCAGTTTTACGCTTCATCTGTAACGCTTCAAGGGTAGACAAATTGGGGGAGAGCTGGGCGATGACAACATGGGGGTCACATTGGAAAAGAGAATTAATAGACATGGACTCTCCTTTTTTCCCCCCCTCTCCTCCTCCCCTCTTATTTTTAAAACTTCTTACTTTTCTCTCTCTTTTTCTTAAAATTTTTCTTCTCCCCCTTCAAACTTAATTTTTCTCTCTCTCTTTAAACCCCCTTTAACCCTCTCTTTTAAAATTTCCTTAAATTTTCCCTCCCCTTATTCCCATAATTCCTTTTTTTTTCTCTTCTTCAATTAAAACCCTTTACCATTTTCTTAATTTTCCTTCTTTCCTTTAATTTGAATATTGATTTTACGGAATATTTTTTAACCCTCCTAAAAAAAGATCCCAATATTGGAATATATTCAACTGGGAAAAAAGACTTACATTCGAAATTTATATCCGTAATCTGGCTTACCTTTGAAAGAAAACATGCAAAAAGGTGAATTATTATATACAAATCTAAAGAGTAATTATTTTGAACGTTTGGAATACATAAAAAATAAAATATTTTTGTTTTTCGACTGTGATAGCGAAAACTGTAAAGTGTACTTAATCTAATAAAGGGTTTCTCTTTAATCAATCAGAATATTCACGAATATTCATATTCGTGTAAGAGGCGTGTCAAGTTAAAATTATTCTACTTGGAGTCCGGAACATGAAGGTAAATTTTTTTTCCACTTTTCTCAGTGGGTACATCCGTGGTTTAATATATTACTGTAATGAATCCAAACATATTGTTTGAGGTATAAGGATTTTGATTCAAAACTTGGTTCGTCCCTCGTTTTACCCAGCTTAAGAAGAAAAGCAAAATTTTTGAATACAATACATAATAATAGTGGAATCCCTGAAAATGATTTAGATTTGGTTTATATATAGTCGATCAGCTCTTCATAGATCCTCCATACAAAATGTGCATTATGTTCGGAAAATGTAAGGAAATAAAGGTCATACCATTGTAAAAGATGCGAAAAAAAATGATGCAGGAAGACCGCGGATTATTGAAAAGGTCTCCAAAGTTAAAACAAACGAAGTACCAAAATTAAAAAAATTTATTGAAATATGGAGAATTATGAGTAATAATCTTTTTAATGTGGCACACAGTGAGTATGGTGATGGTACTGCGATTTCCAAAATGCAAATGGAGCTTGCTTCTGGGGTTCATTTATTCATTTATATTTGATGTCAAAATCAGCTGGTCGCTATCGATGCTCCGAAAAAATAATCAATACTAGTCAAGATACGGTCTCTCTTTGCTCTTCATTAAACATGCGGCTCATCTTCTATCCACAGGTTTCTTATGGAAAACAACACTGCACCTTCCTTTTAAGGAAAAAATAAAAGGATAGCGTATTACGAAATCCGCTCAGGGGGATTAGATTTGATACCGATTTGCTTTCTAGTGTGACCGTGCTTAAACATGCTAAGAACATGTTCTGCCAGCCAACTATTATTTGAGTGACTTATAAAAAGATATATATTACGTTGGCAGAACCCTAGAGACCCCGAATATATGACAACAATTGCAATTGTTATCGCTCTTTCCAAAAATAACACAGATTTTAGATATTGATATATGATACATATACATACATGCATAAAAGGAGCTTAATATCTGTAAAATTGTAGAAGTTTTTTAACATTTTCAAATTCGGAGGCCTGGTAAAAAATGTTAAAAAAATACTTGATCTGCATGCCCTAGAACTAGCTTTTATAGTCTCCGAGATCTAGGAGTAAATACTGACGGACGGACAAGGCTAAATCAGCTGGTCGATTGGTAAAATTGAAAACAATCGAGCTGAATTCAAATTGACTGCTTTCTGCCTTTCATCTAAATTTGTCAGCCTTCTGCATCTGCAGAGTGACCATTAGCAATTTGGTGGTATTTCAGGCAAGGGCGTTGCTAAGAAGGAGGAGCAGTCTTTCTTAAATTTTTTACTAAACTGGGGCAATTTTGAGGTTATGTAAATGTCAGCTTATCAGATCTGTTGTTGAACTAAATCGAAATTTGGATTCTGAACAGGGTAAGATATATATTCACACCTGGTTTGATTCAAGGATCGGTTTACGCTACTAATCCCGGCTTGGTTGAACTTCGATTTGCACACCTGATTGAAAGGCCGTAACATATGAAAGGGTATGCCTAGTATAACCGTATGTCAAAAATCTTCTCAAATTGATAAAAAAAACTTTTGGAATTAAAAAGAATTGTCTAAGAATAATTCACAATTTCTGTTGCATACTTCTTTGGTGTATCATTTATGTCGAACTCAATTCTAGAAAATTTGTACTTATAATAATAACGGGGTTTCTAGAACCCGTTTACTTACTTGATGAATAGAATTTTTTCTAGCAACCTAAATTTTTAAGTAGGGTTAAGGTTTCCATGCACTCTTCGTTGATTCTGCTTAATTGAACCAAATATAATGTTAGGTATAATAAGCACGGTAAAATTTTTGGTTTGTTTAATTGAATAAAAATGGAAAGGAACAATTGCGAAAAAAAGTTTTGGTAAAAAAATTCATTTTATAAGTTATTCAGTTCGAATTAAAATTATTGCTTTTTATACAGTTTTTCTTCCGTGCTTATCAAACAAGGAAACTTACCAGCCGAATCCTGTCATTGGCATTGCAAATATTAGGATTGCAATTACCATGAATAGCCGCATATCGCTTCAAGCCGCCAATTGCAGCAGCAGCGGCAGCAAATAAATTTGTGGCCCGGCACAAGCTCTCGTAATTGTTGTTGTTATTTTGTTGTTTGTGTATTTTTATAGTATATTATTTTGGCAGGTAGTTAAAGTTAAAGCCGTTTTTATGGTGCACACACACACACGAGACGAGCATCGAGTTGGGAGAGGCGAGAGATCGAGATGCTAAAATGTTTGTCGACTGGCGAATTAATCAAGCGTGATGAGTTTTTTTTTTTGTTGTTTTTTAACTGGGTAAGTTGTACGAATCGGTTGACGGCAGTCGAGTGCACTGGACGAGGTCATCAGGCGGTGACAACAACTGCCGCATCAGCATTGCGATCACTCCGTTAATTTCGTACGCACACGGAGAAAGCTGACCAAGTACTGAGCCGAGCCCCAGGAGCCAGCCAAGGAGTGAGTCCACCAACACCACCACCACCACCAGCACCAGCAGCAGCAGCACCACCGCCAGACAAGATACAAAAAGACAAGACGAAATACAAAAAAAAAACGAAAAAACAAACCGAAAAACTTGAACAGCGAATCAAAAAGTCTCTGGGTGCAGGGTGGAGCCCCAAAACAGAGTCGGGGCGAAGCGTAAAAAATGAAATTAAACGCGCGCCTTTAATCAACTTGCGCGCAGACCGGGCTGAGGTTTCTCTGTGTTAATTTCGAGCATCCTTTTGGGTTTTTTTCGTTTTTCCCATGTTCTGCGCGATTCAATTTTTTTTTTTTTTGTTGTGTTGTGCCTGGGAACCGAACTTGCGTTGATCACACACTTGACCGTTGCCCGACACAGTTTGCCATAGTCTGAGGAACTGATGCTTTTTTGTGTTTTCCAACCACCACCACCTCCACTTCCACTCGACTCGCGAAAAACGCTCGGCGTTCTCGACGTACTCAACGTGCTACGTTGTGTGTGTTCGTTCTCCGACTGTGATCGGTGTCTGCGTCTGCGTCTGGTGCCGGACCCGGCTATGAATGGATGTCGATGTCGATGTTGCTGCCTCAGCTGACGACGCTCTGTTTAGAAGCGTGAAAATTTATTTCACTCATGCGCGTGCTCGTGTTCTGTTCTTCAATTCGGCGGACGTCGTCGTCGACGCGTCGCTGGTTCTTCTTTTTGTTGTTGTTGTTGTTGTGTTTTTTGTTGATTTTTGAGATATTTTCTAATGTATCTGGTTTAGATACAAATGTGTTTGAATGTGCACGCCACAGTTGGCGCCAATTGTATGCGAATAAGTGGCTTTTAACAGGCATTATATGCCTAAGCTGGCTCTGGACAAGAAGAATCACTTTCGTGCTCCTAAGGATATTGACAGAGTTGTGCCCTACAGAATTCGAAATTTTTATTGCCTACTTTAGGGCCACAAAATTTGGTTTAGCTTTTTCATGTTTTTCTAGTGTGTAGTGTGAAATAGAAAGGTGTTTCCATTAACACTAATAAACCTTGAGCTCTAATAGTAAGAAAAAGAATTTGGCATCAAAAATTTTAATTAAATTTTTTTTTTTAAATAAATTTTTTTTACACACCAAAAATAAAATTTTTACAGAGCTGCAAACCCAAATCATTTTTTCGTGAGGTCCGTTCGCGGGTTCGAACCAAAATTTACCAATGGTTAAGGTTCAGAAATAAAGGTTCAAAGTTTTAAAAATTAAAAATAAAATAAAAAATATTAATATATTTTTATATTATATATATATTTTGGTTCGGAACAGGTTAGGTTCAGCTATTTTTTTCAAAAAAGGTTCGTTCGGTTAACAGTAAAAGAAAAATCGGAATTTGTTCAAAACTCAACCGGTTTGCAGCCGATTTTTAGATTTCTTTCGGTTTAACTAGGAAAAAAATCCATAACAATTAAAATTATATTCGATTTGTTTGATTCCGACAAGAATTGCGAGCTGCATCTTTCACAGCATTGGAAAACTTCAGCGATGCGGCGTTCTACAAATTTCCATGCTACCCAAATTTTATGGAATTTTTTAGCTAAAATTTATTTTTTTTTGTATTCTTCAAATATATGTTAAATCACAACAAAAAAATTTAGAGCTCTTATAATATATTTCCTCCCAAAAAAATTCTAGATAAAAATCTTTTTTGAGACCTCCTAAAGCAGGCTCCCCTCTTAATGGTCAAATTTCGGAACTCAATCCGCTTTTAAATACACCTATTTTTTTTTTACACGGTGTTTTTTGAGACGGTCTACTCAAAAATATTTATTAGTCATACTTTTACTTTAAAAATAAATTCTTTCTGTTTTCTGTAATAAACTGTTAATGTATTTTATATTTTAATTTTTATTGAAGGTTGAAGGATTTGGTGCCAATCCCCTTTTCTTCTATGTACAACTCTATATCCTTTTTACAAGGTTTTTCTTACACCGTTTTTTCTGGAACGTATCTACCGTGTAAAAACAGAAATTAAGGAACAGAAGAAAACCATCTTTATTTTAGATTTTAAATAAGATCTTTTTTTTATATTTATATACCCATATTAGATAATAACAAATTTAAACTTGGTGGCAACACAACTGTGCGGACTACCGTTAAAGTCAAGCTGACGGCTTTTTTTTGTGTAATTGTCTTAAAAATTTTACAATTAAAAAGTTTAAATAATGCAAATCGTTA
The DNA here is from genome assembly GCA_018904225.1 of Lordiphosa mommai. NCBI lineage: Eukaryota > Metazoa > Arthropoda > Insecta > Diptera > Drosophilidae > Lordiphosa > Lordiphosa mommai. The sequence continues at coordinate 142,615 of JAEIFT010000525.1, read as the reverse complement.
GTACAGGTATGTGAAACTATAGGTTAATAACACGTTTGTTGTTGTTGTGATGATTTTGTCCTATTGTGCTGTGCATTTTTAAGGATAAGCCTGAGAAGAGACTGTGATCCATGGAATATAACTTGACTTTGCGAAAAGATTAAAAAGAAAGTTATCAACAAAATGTGTAATTCTTGCCCCAAAGTGCTCAGTTTTGAAAAATATGACGTTTAGGTTATCATCAAATCAAATTCATGTAAGTGTTAGTCGGCCAGATAGGTTTATGGCAGCTTCATGAAATTATTATCCAAACTAAACTAGATTTTAAAAGTTGTTTAAGGAGCCAAAATTATGAGCACAAACCGAAATTCAGTTCAATTTCTAAAAAAACAAAGATGGTCCATGTCTTTCTGAACTATGGCAGCTACTTATATAAAATAGTGATCCAAATCAAACTAAAATTTGTAGGTCGTCTAAGGAGCTAAGGATATTGGGTAAAATGAATTAAAGTTCCATATCTAAAAAAACAACAAAGTTGTAGTTGCAAGTCGGCCAGATCATAAAGCATCTATATAAAATAATGGTCGAAACCAAACAGATCTTTGAAAGTTGACTGGGGGTCCCTAGATATGAGTTTAAACCTAGTTTGGGAAAAATTTCTTTATATTAACAGTTTTTTTCCAAAAAAAAAGGGCAAACAAACACTTGGCTATTGTGAAGAAAAATCATAATAAGCTAAGTAGTATATTAGGATCAAAATAAAATTTATTGTTTTTTTAATCTTACTAAAATTGAATTTTTCAGATCGATGCATGAGAAGTTTATGAGCTTAGGAAATTGAATTTATATTCTTCATACCGTGTCATGTCATTTAACAGGTTTATGGGATCTTTAAAATATCACTATCGAGCACGCAATGAACAAAGGATATAAAGTCCATATCCGCTTTACATAAAATATTCCAGATTATCCTAATATAACAAAGTGGTGTGGATATTCCACCAAACGAATACTTTACCTTGGGCTTAGGCAATGTTTTTTAACCATTTTGAATAGGCATCTCAGAAAAGCTATTGACAGGAAAGCAGTTTTTTGGTTTCTTCGAAAAACCCTCTGCCGTCGTTAAGGTTTTTCAAGCCCAAAAAGATCTGCCATCCATTGTGTATTTCGACATATGACAACATGTTTATGGTGTATAAAACAAAAAATTTGTAATAAAAATAATTTGGAAGATGTTATAATCTTTGTTGTTATTGACAGAAAATTCCGTTGCAAAAAATGTGTAATTAAAAAAATACAATTAAATGTAATGCATATTGTGATATTTATTGACGAAAATATTTAATAATTATGTCTATATTGGTTTTTAAAGTTATTAATTTAATACAATTAAAATATGACACGTGTGGATTTAAGTTAACCGTGAAGAAAACGACAAATTAATCATTTACATACATTTCCCACATTTTTAAATATTTTTAAAATATTTTTTAAATTTATGTTAATGGTTTTCGAAGAAAACTAAAGTTGGTTCAATAATTCAATTTCTGTTGGATCAAGTAAAGAAATGAGTAAAGAAGTTAAAGTTGCAAGGGCCACTTGGTGGCCTTAAATAAAAACATGTAATATCCAGAAACGTTAAATCAAGCATTCTGTGTTAATGTTAAAAATTTCATGATTTGTGTACAAAATAGGCAAAAAATACTCACGTTAACAAGGGCAGATAGCAACCGTTTTTACTGAATTTTTAGCGTGAAATTCAAATCAATCGTCCGTTGCATTTCTTGTTCAGAGGACAAAAATAAATAAACGTGTATTATGATGTTTTGTTGTTGATGTTTTCACTTTTAAGTCTATGGCTACGTCAAGTAACATTTTCTAACCGCATTGGTTTTGTGTTGTTTAGAAAAATAGCAATACAAATCACCAAACTCTCGATTTTTTTAATTTTTATTTTTTTTTTTTGTTTTTTCAAGTGAAAATAATTTTTTTACAATTCAAAATAATTCTTAGAAATGATCAAGCCACCGTGGCTATCTGCTCTGGTCTAAAAGATGGATTTTATTTATAAATCTGTCGATATTAAGCAAAAATTCGATGCAATAAAAAGATTAAAATTATTTTTACCCAGAATCTATTCTTGAAACTCCCAACTGGTTTTTATTACTTTATCTTTTAGGGTCTTCCATTAAGTTAATAAAAATGTTTAATATAATAATATTATAGATATTATAATTATAATATAATATTAATTAATAACTAAAATAGTTTCGACTGTTTTATTGGACGTAGAATACTTTGTTCTTTTTTATTGCAGTATTATTCTCAGAACTTTGACATACTTTTGGCTATCACTGTTAACTCCCGCTACAACGCTTAGTGAGCCAACTGACATCACTCCCCCTGATTTCCGTTTCAAAGACAACACTCTCTCCTACCTGTGCTCCTCCACCTCCTCCTTCACCTCCCCCCTCACTATACGCTCACCACCCGCACTCTCTCTTTTGGTTGCCGCAAATTGTTTACACGCGACAAACTTGTCATTCTTTTTTTTTAATGTGATAAAATCCCCCTCCCAAAAAAAGGTCCGCTCTACTCTCAATGTTGGGCTAGGCACAGGTAAAATGAAGAATATGTATACACATACATACATACATTCATATACACATATATCTTTGATATCTGGCCCCACATCGCGGCCAAGTCGCATGTCCATAAAACTGTGCCACTCGGTTCCAGTGCTCTCACTTTGCATACACTTTAGCTCCAACCCATCTCCATCTCCATCTCCCGGGCACGTCCGCGTAATAACTTGACGTCGTCATGGCATCGTTCGTATCTGTATCTGGTTGTCTAATCATTTTCAAATACCATAAAACAGATTTCACTGAGCTCAACTGAGCAGCAGTAGCTAAAACAAAAGCTTAGGCAGTCAGCGTCAGCGTCAGCGGTTGGGTTTTGGGGAAATAATCTCGCGCTACTGTTAAGCCTAAATAAAATACAAAAAATTAGATATAAGGAAATCTTCTTAAAACATCGCTTTAAATGTTTAATAAGAAATTTCAAGTGTGTTTTAAAGGACCAAAATGCAAAAATCATTAATTATAACTAGACAGCGGATTTTGCATATTTTCTGAAGGGATTTAGTCCTATCTGAAGAGGCAAAAAAATCACAAAATTGCCTGCCTAAATCACAAAAAAGATCCCATTTATCCTGGCCTACTAGGATAACATTCAATCTGAAAATATGTAAAATTCGCTGTCTCATTATAAAACTACTTCGAAAGGAAAATGGATGGGTTATCATAGTTTTTTAGGGAGAACCTTAAATAAAACTAATTCATATTTACATACAGGGTGCGCTATTAAGTAGTCTGAAAGCGTTTTGTTAACGGACGTATACTCAATTAAAAGCGTTTGATAGAAAAATAGGTTAAAATTGGGTTTCTCCATACTAAGTGGAGTTTGAGAATCTAGTTAATTTTTGTACTAAAGTTCATTTTTACCAATTTTGAACAATAATTGATTTTCGACGGCTAAAATTGGGGGTGCTTTTTTTGCAGCACTCCTAGTGCCCAGTTCTTGAATCAAAATATCAAAGATCCTTCTTTAAAATCTTACGAGCAGCCCTCCTTTTCTTCCATTCAGTCACAACTTGACTTGAACTCAATGATCCGCGCACGACAGCTCTATAAAGAGCCTCGCCTCATATATATATATGGGCTAATCACTGTTGATGCTGCTCGACGCGTTTTTTGTTTTTTTTTTTTGTTTGTTTACACATCTCAAAGTTATTTTTCGTTGAATTCGGTTCTGAATGGCCAAGAAGCACATTTCGGCAGCATTTTCATGATTGTTGTTGTGCTTTATTTTATGGTTTATGATACAAATTGTGTGTGTGCGTGTGCGTGTGAGTGGCGTTCTAAAGTTCACAAGTTGTCAAAATGTTTGCGCAGAAGTCTCCGACTTACTTACTTATCTGACACACTGATTCGGGGCTATGTTAACACATTACTAAGTAGGTAAGTGGCTCTGACGTGGATTCCTTGGCTGACTCAACAAATAAACAAATCGCAGAGGCAAAAATGTCTATTAAAAATTGAACATAGACACTAACAAAGCTGTTGCTTGCTTAAAAAAAAAAAAAAAAAAGAAAAGAAAACTAGAATAACCAGCAATTTCTGCACATGATTAATGCCTGCCAAACTCTTGCAAAATCCTGTAAACAAACGCCTTGTTGCACTTGGCTTCAATCAAATTCAAAATCAACTGTCAAACTTACTTCACCCAAACGAACCGGTACGGGGCGAGGAGTACAATTTTGTTCGCACTATCAATGGATCATAAAATTTTTATAGACCTACGCAGCAACAAGAGCAACAAATTTGTTTAAGTGCCTTCCTCGTAATTCTCCATAAACCTAAAGTCAGCTAAAATAAGATCCACAGAGAGTAAGAGATTTGTATGTGGGGGGCGCTACAAAATTCAGCTGGATTCGGGGAAACAATTTTTGTATTGTGCCAGTGCCACAAAGCTCAAAGAAAGAGAACAAAAAAACACCCAAAAGAACAACAAACATAAGTAACAATGCTTGAAACGTATAAGAATGCACTTAATCAAGCTATTAACTAGACAAATTTTAATTTTGGACAAAGGTATTAAAAAATGTATCCTTTAAGTTGCTTTTCATTAAGTTTTAAATGAAGTAACATTGATTTGAGTCTGTTCCAGCGATTTATATTTAGGATTAGGGAAATTTTAAATTAATAGTCACCCTGTATCTCTTTTAAAATCTGGTAGTTGTAGCCGAAATCTGTAATATTTGGATATATCTATACTTAGTACTTTTAAAAATATAAATTTACATCAGCGAACATCCAAAATTAAAAGGTCATCTCTTATCTAACGATGGTATAAGCTTCGATGCTTTCAATGGGTAAAATTTACATTAAGATCAACAATCCCTTGGTTAGTTTTAAAACTGATTATCTTAAATGACACCCTGTATGAAGCAAACATTTTGCACATTTTAATTGATTTAATTGTATTTATTCTGAGACTTTACATTCACAGTCACCCTATATATTTCTCATAATACAATGCCAATCGGTTCTGAACCTAACTCCTTAGAACCAGACTGGTTCGGTTTTTTGGGTCACTCGAGACGAACCACAAAACCGAACCACTTCACTAAACCTATTAACTTTGACTCCATCTGTTTGGAAAAAACGAAAACTTATAGTCACTTTAGTAAGATCTTATAAAATTTTATTGGTGCCTTAAGTCAAAACTTAATTAATTTAATTACGGGTTCAATTCTTATAGAATAAAGTAAAAGTCAAGCTGTGAAATTACAAAAAATAAAGTCCCATATTCATTTCCATAGATGGTCTCTATCGTTCAATTTAAAAAGATAATTTTAAGGATATTAACAATATTAAAAATGGTCCATTCAACGATTCATTGATGTATTCAAAATAGAGGGAAATTCTTTTAACAATCTTAAAAGCTATTAATCAATACTCAAACCAAAACCTTAGGTTCGACAAGCTTAGAAACCGCTCCGCGAAACATACCTGAGACTTCACGAGGTCTTAGAACCTCCAAATCTAAGTGATTTATAGCCTTGAGGAAAACTTTATTACTCGTGACGTTAAGTTTAAAAAAAAATCCCAATCCGCATCGAAAACTAAGTTAATTTCCTTTAACTTATATAACCCTGTACTGCTGACAAACATTCAACAACATTCTGGAATGGGAATGAACATTTCTTGTTCCACTGACGAATGTTCATCTTGGTTACAACCAAGTAAATAAATTACAAAAATATTTATATGAAATATACTTCACTGATTTGATGTTGATTTGTGTCAAAATCGAACAGTTGGTTGCAGAGAAACTGAGGAAAACTGTAAAATAGTTTTCATGATCAACATTCCCTTTGTTTGATTCAGTCAGAAGCTGGACGACAGTTCCTTCCCCTTTATACGAAAATACGGACATGAGAAGCCATACGCAGTTACTGAGATCATTTTTTACTGCAAGATTGGCAAGCGGAGCCTGAAGCCGTCTCCTTTTGGATCTAGTATGTTGAGAAGTACCAAAGATCCTGACAGAGTACAGACCCAATCCCATGTGCCTCATTACCAAAAAGAACAACTCGTAACTTTGTATTAAATTCTTAATTTATTATTGGTTGTTGGTATTTTTAAGAAATTCGGATAGCCGGCTCAAGGTCGTACTAAAAAACACTCACGACCTCAAGCCGGCAATTGGCAATTTATTATTAAATTAAATGATCTAAGATATGTAAGGTTTTTGCATCTTGATTATAATGTTTTGAAAGTTTCTAATTTTGAAGGTTCTTACTCTTCCTGGTGGGCCGTTGTGTTGCTATCAAGTCACTTTATCGCTGTACTTCTCCAGCACACTGCTTTTATTCGACTAGCTGATCCTTTGCCGCCCTGCTCGGCAACCTCATTTACCCCGAACACGTAGCTTTATAGGTGATATCGGAATGTAATTATCTGGTGATGCTTCTCAACCTTCTTAGCATACTGCTCGGTCTCGCTGATCGATGTTCGACTACGAAAGGCGCCCCTTGTCTTTCCTGATGGTAATGATCTTGTCAATTTTAGTACTTCTTCGGTTCGGGATTTATAAACTAAGATAAAGATAACTTTTCTTGTTAACATTCTTAAAAAAAAAGGACGACTTGTTGGTGCTTACAACGATTTTCACAATAATTTTTCAATTAAATACTTGGCATACTTTAAAGGGCAAAAATCATGATTTTTTTATTTGTGCATAAACGTAGTAATAGAAAGGCATAGTATTTTAAATATTTAAACTTAACAATCTGTCGAATATAAGTCTAACAAAGACCCCATAAACATAGTTTTATAGAGCCAGACACCCTGTATCAGTGGTAAAAGCTGACATTTTCAATGTTTTTGAAGCACTTTACTTATTCTTTAATCTCTGTATCTTAGTATCAATAAACGCCCTTAAAGAACTCAGTTATGATTTTTCAATGTGCGGGTTCATTTTATGAACCGTAATTTTTTATTAAATATGTCAAATCAAATAGAAAATAGATCGATCATAATTTTTTTTTAAATTAAAGACATTTTTTCACTTGGTGTTTAATTAATGAACTTAATTTGGCAAAGAGAGAATTCAACAAATCTGATAATAAAACGAAGACAAATTCACTTTTGTCAAACTTTTTCAGCAGAGGAACTAAAATTCATAACCTTTTTTGAAATTTCAGGATTAAAATCAACAGAAAAAATATTAGTGTTGCAAGGAAATAGCCAGGTGAAAATTAAAGCTTTCGATTTATTTATAATTCCATGAAATCAAATCAAAAAGCTTAAAAAAGAAATAAAAATGTTCAAGCAATATGCCCCACTCACCCTAGTTACTTGCTCTTAATTCCCTTTTTAAAAATCAACTAGGCACCCTGTATCAGAGCCTAAAATCACTTCATTCTTAAATTAAACCATCTCGAATGCAATTCAAAATACTCTCCAACGCTTTAACATTCAAACTTGCAGCCACCCTGTATGTTTGCATAAAATTCTGCAATTTTCCACACACACACACACCATCAGCGACATTTGCTGAAATCCAACGCCCATGACAGGTAAATTTTTATTAATTTTATGCTCATCGTCGCTGTGGTGGGTGCAAAAAAGTAATTTGTTTTAATTTGTTTAATCGCTTAATCCGCAACGAACCAGCGAGCGCGCGCGCTCCCGCCGAATGGCGATCGAAATAAAACCTGTTTGGCAAATTAAATGAGTTAAAAACAAAGATCTCTGATCTCTGGTGGTCCTTCGGCCAGGTAAAGGCTGTCGCGGCCTTTTTGTGTATCGGCCGAAGACTTAAGACCAATTTATGATGAGCTGGGGATTTTTCGTGGCTTAATTAAACTTTGGCACTTTTCGTCAGACTTCCCGTTAATTTATGTTTGTTGTATGCAGGGCCCTGCAGAAATCATGAACTTGGCGGAGAGCGTTTTTTTGTGATGCATAAATCTCTTTTAGTACGCCGCCTCTGACGACTGTCCATTTCAACACTTATACAGGGTCTTCTGACTAGTAAATCAACTGAATCGCTCGTAAAAAGCTGCTCTTTTTTAATTGCTTAAGCAACAATGGGTGGTAAAAGTGGTAAATAAATAATAATAAAAGCTACAATTTTTTGGCTCTTCTGCTTTTAGAAACAGAAAAGATACAGAAACAGAAACAAAAAACCAAAAAATCATTTCCTGCACTTTCTACGTTAATTACGAGACGGCCGAAACGTCTGAGCAACTAAAAATCCAATTAAATTAATAAAATTTTATGATCGCCGTGTGTCGGCGCACACAATTAAAACAATTGAATTATGAAGAGAACACAATTGCGTAAAAAAATTTAAATTTTTCTCAGTTTGTGCTGTGCTACTTTGTTGTTTCGATTTTATGCGTTTTTAATTACAACCCAAAAAGGCCACAGACACCTTGAGTGAGACAGACAGAGAGAGAGAGGGTAAGAGAGAAAGACAAAGTTGCTGCTTTTGTTGAAAATTTTTTTGAGCTAAATTCAGAAGAAGAACTGGCGTGAGAAAGATCAAAAGTATTGCATACTTACAGGTAAGTGGTAAATTTCTAGGACTTCTGTAATTCATCTTTATAGTTTTGCCTAGTGTTTCTTAACATTAAATAAACTGTGAAATGACAGCACAACACAATTAGTTTAAAATGCTTGGACTGCAAGATGGTATGCTTTTTTCATTATCTTCGTTGATTTAGGTCCTTTTATGATTATGTACAGCCCAGAAGCAGGCTACAGTTTACTTTATATGATTAAAAACATTAAAAATTAAATATATTTTAACGCAAAAGATAATTCTTCCAGTGGGTATCGCAAACGGGTAAAATTATTTCTATGGCATCTCATCTTCCTTCTTGAAGATATCTGCGACACTTCTGGAATGTAAGAATCCCTTCTTTTGGGAGGAAGAAAGTTTGATCTGGGGGATAAGAAAGCGAATGTCTCCTCTGCGAGATAAGATAATGTTCCTTCTGTGTGGATGAGAAAGCGATTTATTCCCACTTTTCAAAGGGAAGAAAAATCATTTTGTTAGATGGAAAGGAGAGAATATCTGCTGTGCGATAAGAAAAAGTTAACTCTAGGTAACAAGCAAGCCTGGAGAATAGTTTAAGAGACATGCCAAAAAATATTTTCTAAGATAAAACCTCGAAATTAAGGTTCAATGTAATTTATTCAACAGTATAAAAAATCGTGTAATTTCAAAATTTTAACTAGCTAACTGGTGCTAGTTCTAAGAACTCAAGTAATCACTTGTTTGATTCCTTATTAATTTTATTATTAATTGATTTTAATTTTGTTTTATTTCTTATATACAAAAAATTATGTTGGCTTACTTTGTTAACTACACATCTATGGACTTGGCAATGGTTGTATGAACATATTCTAAAATAAACATACATGAGGTAATGTACATTAGGTTGTCCTTTGATGTGATTATCTGGTGAATTCCAAATTTATTCTGTCCCTTAGTTTATGTCAGGAATATCTTACTCTAGAGCAGGGCCCAAATGGACCAAAATATGTGATTTTTTTGGTGAGCCGCCACAGTCGACAGGCGACTAGAGCAGAAAGAAAAACTAGCAACTATTCTATAGATTGAAAGATAAATATGAGTTGCCAACATATTTTATTTCATAAAATTCAATGGTTCCTACCAACACACTTCGAGAAGAATTTCATTCACTCCAAATTTTAATAAAAAGAGTCGGGGGATCTAAATTGATATTACAATACTTAGGCTGGGTTCACATTGTTCGACACATGAGACATGATAATCTAGTTAGCCTTCATGTTGTATAGTTTTAAATCTCAAATGACAAACTATTTACTATGAAAACAAGACAAAATAAATGCCAACTAGATTGTCATGTCTCATGCGACGAACAGCGTGAACTCAGCCTTACATTAGGATTTATAATAATTACAGTTCATCATTGGTTTTAATCAAGGCAGCAAACTTCCAAAATTTTTAAAGATGTTTGGGGGGTTTTTGAACCATTAGGGAATCTTTGTGTTCGGTTCGCGGACCGGTTCCTTGAACCCCCTGAACCCCAGGTTTTGGTTCGAATTCCGGTTCACTTTGGCAAAAAGAAGCGCTACGCTTATTACGATTATTCCCCTTTTGAGTAGATTTTTGGGAATATCATCACATTCAATACCATTCAAAAAAAGATCTTAAATCCAACTCGTGTTTTTCAAATAAACCTAAGAATTCTGGGACTAGAAAATACTTACTTACTTGATCAAAAGAATCCGGAATCGACCTACGTCTAACATCGGTTGGGATATCTCGAATTTTTTGTTTGTTTAGGCTTTCATCTCTACTAGCTCTTGAATGTACAACTGATACCTCGAACAGGTTTTAAGACCATTAAAAAGTTTAAAAACATTGTATGTAATTGAGTTGATGGTCACAGCTGAGCAAATCGAATCAAAACAACATGATGTCAAACACATCAACAACAATCAGCGGTCAAAACAATACTATGGGCTTTAACGCTCTGAAATTTGACATGACTGCCTAAATATGAATGTAAAAATCGTGGGTCCTCATAGAAAAACATCTCTTGAAGCATCTTATTATCTTTGAATTTCTTAAGAATATTAAATTCATTTGATTAACTTTCAAAAATGTGAAAATAACTCCGTGTACGCATTCGTCACACCACATAATGCTACTTTAAATGTAATTACACTATTTACACGCCACCCAGGGACTCTGATTCTCACTATTAGGCATTGAATTAAATTCTATGATAAACAGGGTGCCTTGAATTCATTGGTTTTGCTTACTAAAACCATAAATATATTTTATGTATTCATCTACTTTTAAACGTTCAGCCTTATTACACTATTTACATGCAATACAGGGTGTCTGTTATTGAATTACCATTAACAATGTTGGCTAACTTCGAGAACCCATAAAAATATATAATCACATTTGCATTTTCAATTTATTCATTTTAAACATATAACAGGGTGCTCTCATTTGATTTTCAGCTAAAATCCAATGCCTGACATTGCCCCGCTTCTGCTTTGCCTTCACGAGTGCAATCAGCCTCTGTTTATGTTTTGTCAGCTCATAATTTCCACTTTTCCTGCTCTGCCGCTCACAAATTATGATCGCCCAAATGGCAATTATAATTATTGTTAACGATTTGTTTAGCTAACATTTTTAGTTGTTCGGGTATTGCCAATGTCGAAATTTATTTTAATATTTATGCAGAGAAGTTCATTAAAATGCAAAATTTATGATATCTCGCGGCTGCATGGCCAAATTCGAAAATTATTCGGAATTTCAAAAGCGTAAAACTTTACGTTAAAAAATTTATAGCAAAACTTTGCCGGGGTAATTGTTAACGAAATTTAGTGTATTTATTGCGTATACGCCAGGTCTCACGACTTTATGGCGGGCGCGTGTGTATTGCGCATTCGCCGTGTGATTTCCTTTAGCAACAAATTTTTGATCTCACGCACGTGAATTTCAGTTTCAATCATGTGACACAAATTTCGAATAATTTTTATGACGATGCTAAATACGCATGTCATGAGAACTAAAATTTATGCTTTAACTAATTAAATTCTGCTTTCCAAAAATAAGAGGAAACTTGTGTGAGATATAAATGATGCGTCATTCGAAATTTTACAGTTGTTTAAATATTTCAAATGCGAATTTGATTCGTGTTTAATTTTAGAGAATTTATAAAGATTTTGATTCATTCCACACACATTGAAGTAAACTTGATAATGAAGGAAGTTCATTGATGACTGTAGATTTATTATTTCACTAATTTAGTTATAAACCAAAAATTCATTCAGTTATATTATTTTCGAAGCAAGTTAATTTAAAATACAATTTTATGATATTGAGAAACTTCAATACAACAGTACATCAGAAGAAGAGTCAAGCCAAAAACAAGCCATTAAAGTACTTAATTAAAAAAATTTGAGAAGGCAACAAATATTGTCACAAGATTCAAAATGAAATTATATTGTATTATAGTTTATCTGTAACCCTATCGTAGTTACAACCTCAAAATTATCCAGGTGTAATATGTAACTTGAAGCGCTAAAGCAATTACCTCTTCCAATTTTATATTCTAAGAAGGGTGCTGCTTAACACCTACGAAGCAAAAAGCCACATGTAAGCTGGCCGCATTTTTAACCATGATATGATTGATGATGCTTTAACACATTTTTGTTTTAAAATATTTATATATACTCGTGATCAGCACTAACATCAGAGTTCAAATAGCCATGTCCTTCTGTCCATCTATCTGTTAGAGGTTTGAAGTGTATGGAACAAAAACTCCTTATACTTGCAGACAGAAAAATATTTTTTTTTTAGTTTTTGCTTTGATTGCTTTGAAAAAAATACCATGTCTCTCACAATTTTAGAGATAGATTGTTCAATCCTTCTACACATAGATGTAAATCACCATTACTTATCAATTCAACATACAACGTTTCGCCTCCAGATAAACAAATAATTAAGCTAGGCAGAACTGTCCGCAATTGTAATGGGCAGCACTGTAAGCCAATCTTAAGAACGTCGGATTGTAAGTTTGGTTATATAAATGGAAAAAATTTTCAATTTGGAAAAATCTACCCCGAAGGTCGGAAATCGAGGTTAAAAGGTCATATCTAGGCGACGTTTTAGAGTACAACGTTGTTTTTGAGCTGATTTATGTAAAATCTGGTTAGAAAGCTCAACGGGGGAAATTTATTCAAATGTAATCTTCCAATTAGATTTTTAATGAATTTGTTCCGAATACGAACTAAAAACATGCAGTGATCGCCTTTTTCTCCTGCAAAGGGACTAAAGCTTTCTTATCAAGTGGTGCCAGATAAAAAATCCCCCAAGAAACAATAAGAAGTGTATTTCAATTCAAACAAAATACGTCTTCTTTTTAGAACTGATTAGAAGACACTAGATATATCATATATCAATCATTGCAAAGGGAGTACTTGGCTTTATCAAAAATATGTATGTCTCTCTGCTCAACCCTATTCTTGAGTATGAATCATGTGTCTGGTCTCCACACTACCAAAAATACCAGGGCCAACTCAAATCTGTTCAACAACAGTATTTAATGTTAACTGAGATTCCTTTAGGCATCTACCATATGAGCACAGACTTCGCTTATTGGATCTACCATCCCTTAATGTTGATGCAATGTGAAGTTAGGTTTGTGTTACGAGAAACTATGTCACGATTTATCTTTTTTATATTATCCTTGTCTCACAGACTATGCCCATCATGAACCCTTGAGTAATTTCTGTCTCAATTACAAGTATTTCCATCTTTTCTCAGAAAGCTCTATTGTCAAATCTAAGTTATTATTTGTTAACTGATAAGTTTGACTGTACTTTGTTGAAATATTAAATAATTAAAGCAATTTGAGAAAATCCACAAACAGTTCAGAAAATTTGTCCTAATTGATCCACTTCAACCCGTTTTGCGGCTATACTCCTGGCGGCGTAGCGAAGTATATCGTAAGCGTTTTTATGTATCAAGTCTATAGCATAACGTCAATTGGTGGGGACAAAGATTTTAGTTGGGGAACATATTCTGTAGATAATGTTTCAAGGGCGTAGTCAGGGGGGTTGCAGGTGGATATTGCTATTGAAAATTTTATCCTTTATCATTTTGTTGATATTGACATCATTATATTAAAGATGGCTTCTCACTACATATCGAAAGCATCAACAATTAATAAATTTAATAATAAATATAATAAAAAAAAAATTCCAAAGAAATTTTCAGGCATTTACCCCTTCCTTAAGGGAAAGCTGGCTACGCTCTTGGTCTGTTTGATTCTGGACTTTCACATACAATTAAACCCAAGACTATATACATACAATACTTTGGCAGGGACAATGTATATTACAGTCGGGATTGACTAACTACATTTGAGTTAAAATTTGTTAATTTTTTTTAAATTTTTAAAACTGATTTTTTGCTTTTTCAAAATATTGCGTTATTTTTTTACCACTTCCAGTTATTCTCACCAACCGCTTCATAGACATAATTATGAAAACTTTTAGCAAAATTGTTATACAAATTCCTGCTAAAGTCTTAAGCGAGAACTCCTCCAGCTAGGCTCCTATTCCCCGCTGCTAGTCGGGGTATCCTATTTCGAAGTCATCATCCCATTCCTAGTGGAGATTTATTTTCTTGATAATTACTCAACAATTTTTGACCTGATTAAGCAGACGCAGGTTGGCTAAAAACCAAACTCGGGCTGTTTGCGGCAGTTCGAGCTGCCTGTGGCCACCCCTCCGGCAACGCCAGAGTCAACTTCAACTTGTTGTTGGGCTGTCAACAATGCAGGGCATGTGCTGCATGCATTTAACTTTAACATGACAAACCGCAAACTCATAATACACAACAGCAACAACAACAACAAGAGCGAGTGCAACAGGTTTTATACACACAAAAAGCCACCGCAAGAGGAGCCGCCGCCGCCGACGCCGCCACAGACGCAGTTCAAGTACCCAACTGAAGTTGAAACAACAACAACAACGAAAAAAAAAAAAACTGTCCCAACTGTCCAACTGGGCGATTCATAATATCATATTTCACTTCCTTCAGGATATCATAAAACTTTGGTCGCTGTTGTCAACATTTATTGAAAAGTCGTGCCGATTTTATAGCCATACCAAAACTGCGATCCAAACTGGCAACCAGCCGGACTCCAGAGCGCCAGTTTACTCTTAACCTGACTTCTTACGTTTTTATGGATTTTTATTTCGCAGCTATTTATCTCGCTTAGTTGGTATTTTGGCGTAGATTAAGTGCACTAAATACCTAGAAGAACCTAGGCGAAACGATTTGACTCCCGCCGTTGCTGGCCTCCACCTCCAGACAGGGCACAGACAGACAGCCAGCCAGCCAGCCAGTCAGCCAGCCGGAGAGTTGGATTCGTTTATTTATGAGTTAATATACATGAATTATGACATCAAAGCCAGTTCCAGGCCCAGAGAAGTTGCCTGAAATCGAAAACGAAATGGAAATGGTTGGGAAACGTTTGTTTTGACACGGGGCGCATCTAATTGAGTTTCGTTTTTTTTTCTGTTTTATTTGTTGGGTTCAAACAAATTAGAGGAGACCACACGGAAACCCAAATTGAAGGTTGTGTGAAAATTTTGGGTTCAAATAAAATCGAATATTTTATGACTCAAGCAACCACAATAACAAAAACAACAACAAACTATTACCCAAATTTTCGAGCTTCTGTTGCGGCTTTTGCGGTCGTCCGTGGCTTCGCTTCATCTTCGGTCGGGTCGTTTCTTCTTGTTGCTGTTGTTGTTGCTGCCTTTTTTGGCCCCTTCGATCTCTGCTCTTCTGCCGTTGGTGGTGCGTGTGGCATGTTGCCATTTGAGTTTTACATGTGTTTTGCGGCCTTCTTCAAAACGTTTTGAACTTGAGGCGGCTCGCTTTTTTTTTTGCTCTACTTTGGTGGCAGCAAGCCCCGGCGATCGGCAATTAGTTACAGTTGCGATCTGAACGATCCGAACGATCTGAACGGAAGGAAGTATTAGTCAGCGACGAAATTCAAGGGCACGTGGTAGAAACCGAAACGAATTTCATGAATTTTTGAAATGAAAACGAAATGAGTCAGTCGAAATGACTTAGCCAGATTTTGAACACATGTAAGTTGGCGGTGACGCATATGCCAAAAGCTTTCGAGTGAAAGCTCAGGATGAAATGGGAATGAGGTTAATCGAAACTTAATCAGAGATTTTATGAATATATCTTTCATATAATTTTTGGTGTTATGGAAGTATTAAGTATTCAACAAAATTCAATTAAACAGTAAAATAATTTAATAGCCAAAAAATGGGAAATTTGATTTGGGAGAGACCCTTCACTATATGATCATATGTACCATTATACTAGTTTACTGCATTATTATTGCAAAGTATTTCAAAACCATATTATTCCACGCACTTTTTGTACTTGCTATCAACGAAATTATGTGCAGAAAATTAGCACACTTTTCTTAGTTATTCCATACAAAGCTTTAAGCGGTCCAAAATGTTTAAGAAAACATTAGGTTTATTTATTGGAGTTATTTTTTTTTTGCAGTTCCAATTATAAAAGAGTCAGAAAAACAGCCAAGGTCGCATCTGAATAAAAATTACAATTTTGTAATTTTTCCTTAAGGAGTTTGCTTTAGAAGGTCTCAAAAAGGCATTTCTTCTAGTAATATTTGGGAAAAAAAGAAAAGGAGTACAAATCAAATTTTGAGGGTCTGCTAAATTTTTGGTGTATTTAACGTGAGAAAATGAAGTGAGGTAAATATTTTACAAAATTTAAAATAATTTAATTATAAATTTTAAATTTGTATAAAAATATTGTAATTTTATAAAAAAATTTAATTAGAATTTTAATAAAAATTTTTAAAAAAAAAGTAGTAAACGATACAAAGAACTATAATTAAAACTAAGGTTTATAAAAATAAAAAAATTCATAACAAAAAGTAATTATATAAAAATTACAAAATAAAAATTAAATTATAATAAAAATTTTTAACAGTTATCAAAAATATATAAAATAACTTAACTGTTAAAACAAAATTTATTTTAAAATCAAGAATAACGATTATTTTTAAATTTTTAGTAAAAATTAGAAAATATTTTTATTTCAAAATTTTTATCAAAAAGTATAACAGTTAGGTCCTGGATTTAACATATATTTGAAGAATTCAACAAAAATTTTTTTTAGTTGAAATATTCCCTTAAGTTTAGTTCACTGGAAAATTTGTAGAATGCCTCATCGCTAAAGTTTTCCAATGGCATGAAAGATACATATCGCAATTCTTGTTCAAAATTAAAAAATCTCATTAATTCTAATTATTATGATTTTTTGTACGGGCTGAACTAAGAAAAACAGAAAATAAAAAGTGATTTTTTATAAATCAAAATTGACTTCAACTTAGTATAAAAATCGTTTAAAAATTTTATTAAAGTTCTTTTTAGTTCAAATACAGGAGAATTTAGTATTGAAGAGAACAAGCTATGATTCCAAAAGGTTCATTAGTTTTTTTTTCAATCACGCCCACCAATACAGAGACATCATAAAAATGAAAAGTCGAGAAAACTGTTTTTAAAGCCATTCAATTACTATTACTAAAATAGTATTGTATGTTTACTGAAAAATTTGTTCTCAGATGTATTAAGAATCGATTAATGCGTTAATGCCATATATATGACTTCTCAAAGCAGACTCTTAAAACTTACCATTTTATGTCCAATTTTTGCACTTGAGTTTGTTTAAAAGTTGTTTTATTTTTCTACATTTGAGCCCATAGAATTAAATCCACTGACTAAATTACGAAATATTTGGCCATGGTTTTTTCTGTAATTTTAGAAACTCTTAAATCGAAGGAAAAACAAGTAATTTATTAGAAATTGAGTGGAGGCAACTTTTGAATAAATCGAAAACGATTATCAATAATACCTCGATATCTTATCAATAGATTTTTATATGACGATTTTTGTGTTAAGGCCTGATCTCAGATGACATAAATTATATTTTCAGCACTATGCTTCATATAAATAAGACATCTGTTCAAAAGCATTCTGATTTCAAAGCTCTACAAAAGTGTTTCTATTCAAATGAAGCTTAGTGACGAAAATTATTTTTATGTCATCTGAAAATAGGCCTTTAAGCGGGCGAAATGTTAAAAATAGACAGTGCAGTGTAATTCTGTTTGGCGTACTTATACTGGAGCACATTACTTCGTCAAAGTGATCCCCTAGGTACAATTAAAGGAGACTTTGGAAGTCTGCAAGCTTTTACTTTAGATGTAGATGGAGTAGAATTTGAATATACGTTGTTCTTAGTTACTTTTAGCTTAACACCATTTAATAGGCACTTCTTTTTTTCCCTTTATTTTTTTTTAATTTTTTTGACCCATCTCCATAGTTATCAATTATATTTTCCAAACTTTCATTAGATTCAAATTAAATCACAATATAATCAGCATATTACAATGCTTC
This sequence comes from Lordiphosa mommai, assembly GCA_018904225.1. Taxonomy (NCBI): domain Eukaryota; kingdom Metazoa; phylum Arthropoda; class Insecta; order Diptera; family Drosophilidae; genus Lordiphosa; species Lordiphosa mommai. Next base: position 124,526 of record JAEIFT010000525.1, on the reverse strand, counting down.
TATTTCGCATCTGCCTAGTGAGATTCCTTTTGAAAGGATCTTTTAAGCTATAGGGCTAAGAGCAAGTGCTAAGAAAACAACTTTATTTCTGTTCTAGAGACTCTCCAAGATTTTTAGGACTATTTCAGACATTTTTAGGTTGTTCGCCATAAACATAAGGGATCTTCTGTCCATGAAGTGCAGAACAAAAATCTACAAAGAAAGCATTAAACTTTCTGCCACATCAAATGTATCTCTCTGCGAAGCCTGAAGGGCAATAGATGTTGCTTATTGTTGAGTAACCTTTCCTAACACTCCGACAAAATATTACCCTTGGTTATCCACGAGCTAAGGCTCTCGAGAAATATCAAAACAAAAACCTTAGCTATTGCATTTTGTAATTCGACCCAATCTGCAGATGACTCAATTTAAATTAGAGAACAATAAAAGTATTTCAAAATATCAGGTACTTTGTCCGAGCTTAAAAAATCTGTTAAGGTCTCTTCTTGAATGAAAGCGGGGTGTCAGCTGAACTCTCGGTTACCGAGTGGTCATTTTCTCGGAGAATTCAAGAGCTCACATCGTCAGGCAGATAGAGACAGAACAAAATGTCAAAGAGGCAATTAGAACTCGTAATCGGCACCCTAACCCACAGATGAACTTGTTTTAAAATACATCATAAGCATTTTAGAATCAGTTTTGTGCTGTTGTTTGCCTACTTATTACTTATTTAATTTTAGAGTATAAACGAAATCAAAACTAAGTGATAAAGGAAACGGCAAGTATGTGCTTTTTAAATTGAAATTTTTTTAAAAATTACCTTAGAAAAAAAACCGACTACTTTGTAAATTAATCAAGTACAATCAGGTCAATAGTACGAAAAAAACTTGAAATATTTTGGGCTATTCTAAATATTTTCAAACCTTATTCTTTGAACGAAATGATCTTAAACCAATCCCGATTCGTTCTTATTAGATTGATTCGTACTTAGTTTAAGTACACCCAAGATCGAATCATACTTAGTATTTTAAGTACAAAACGGTATAAATTGTATCCCATTCGTTTTAGAACGTTTAGGTACAAAAAATTGTTGATTAAAGTATTTCGTACTTAATTTAAGAATTATGTTTTAATTTTAGGAACATTTTGGTACTCAGTTTTATTTAACAGTGTTGATTTTGCAACAAATGAGATAAGTAGCTGTTAAAGCATTGATTATTGTGCAGAAGGAATTAAGAGAGCGCAACTTATTATCTAGCCAATCCTTAAATTGTTTTGCTCCTAACTCAAAAAATTTGCATTTGTCTTAAAATTCTAAGTAGAGAGTGGATAATGTTACAATCTTAAGTAAACCATTGAGTCACAATCTTAATTCCCCATGTCCTTCTAAAATATCTTCATTTCGTTCATGTCAAGGTCATGGCTTTAAGTGGACTTTTTATCCCCGCATCTCGATTGACAAAATGCAACAAGAAGCTGGGTTAATGAGAAATGTCAGTTGTCAGTTTTAGTTGGTTTGCCTTCCTCTTGGACTTAGTTTGACTGTCGCTCTGCTTCCCCGGGGCTAAAGCTCATTTCGCTAATCGCATCAATAAAGCTTATCGGCAGAAGGAGGTGGACCCAAAAAAAAAAAAAAAAAAATTAAATGTCGTCGTGAAACGTGAAATGCGCTTAAGCGTGTTGATCGATAAATTGGCACAAAAATGAGATCGCAGACAAAATGCGAATGAAGTCATCTGCCAGACGCTTTGTCAACCGATTTCGCATGTTGCCGGAGGCCTAAGCTGACAGTGGATCGCCCTAGATCCGATCCCTTTTTGCTTGACGACAGCTGAGGGACATTAATGCCTCCTGGCAGTGGCCCTGCACAAATTACGGGAACGGCTTCTCATTTTGCGTTTTGTTTTTGGGCAATCGCTGATCGTTTCTATGATTCAGCCATTGGACCAACCAGTTTTTGGGCTTTTGTTTGCGGTTGCCGCATCATAATATTTTTGCCCTGGACAGATCTAATCTCTGTCCATAAACCAAAAAGGGTGCCTTGCGCATTTTTCGACATTTTTATGGGGAAATTATGGTAACCCAATCTCTGAGTAAATCAGACCACAAAAACCACGATTGCATTTTGTCCTAACTTTGACGTTTTGCGGTTGAGACTCGCACCAAATTCGCTGAGACAAATGGTTCAACGAGATGCAGACGAAAGATGGCGAGTTGATGAAATTGATAATGGCACGTGGTAGAAAGGCAATGCACACGGGTCCAGATTCCAACAATTTTTTAATCAAATACTTAAATAAACAGAGATTGAAACCATAACTGAAATCATAAGCATTAACTGATATTTCTATAAAATTATTATTTTATTAACTTCAAAATTCATTAACAATTTTTGATATTTGATAGTATTTGGACCCGTGTGCAGTGGTAAAAAATAATATTTTCAAAAGTGTCCTCCCCCCCGGCCTCATCAAAGATCCTTAAAGTTAGCCCCAGCGCCAGATTACTTAATTTCCAAATTGGCCCTAATTCACGCGCCAAAGTGTGTTAAATTGCCTGGACTTGAGTTTTTGGGTCTGCCACATTGTTTTTGTTTTTGTTGCGGGGGCGCTCATGATTTTTTGTTGTTTTCTTTTTGCATATAAGAGCGCGCGCGCGCGCGCTCGCCCACCCGTGACTGGCCGTGACTACCTGGAGTTTTGGAGTCCAACAAACATACAAAAATACAAAGATTCGAGAGGCCCTCCTTTTGCATGGCCAATCAACGCCCAGGGGCACTCTGGGTATCTGCTCTCGGTACGAACGCATCCGGAGGTCGGGGCGAATGAAGACGTTTCGTGACGATGACTGGAGGTCCAGTCCAGGTCCCGTCCACCTTCTTCATGCTTATTATTGAACTCAATTTGGCTGGGGCGCGTGTAATTTCGGACTTTTGCCTTGAATTTGGCATACAAATTCGTTCCAAGCTAATATTTACAGAGAGTCCAATCACCTCTTCTCTTCCCCCTAGAGACACACCGACACACATGCACATTCCGGCCACTTCCTTCCTTCTCCTGCTCATCTCCTGTACCATCGCCGGCGATCGACATGCGGCGATCGAATAACATCGCCCCGCGTAGAGAGAGAGAACAGCCCCACAACATAATTAATAAATACCATCAACATTGATTAACTCAACTAAGCTAATAAAATCATTTGTCATCTGACTGGAGCGAGACTAGTTAGTCTTCGCCACTGTCGTCGTCCTCCTCCTCTGGGCTCCACTCCATGGCAACGTTTGCTTTGGCGAGAGTACATAAAAATCGCGTGACTAATTTTACAAAATTAAAGCTGCAGTACTGGAGCACCACTTGGCCAACGAGCGTGTAAATAGCGCAAAAATTAATCAGCCCAGTTGGTGGGTACCAACTGGAAGAAGAAGAAGAGGACGAAGAAGCCGAAGAAGCAGAAGAAGGTTGCAAAGTTAGCTAGAAGGTAGAGCAGGTTGTTGCTGGCGGCTAAAGTTGAGAGCGTGACACGAAATGGAACTAGGTTGCATTGTGAATAACAAGTAATGTAATGTTATCATGTTCGTTAAAACACTTTGACTTTTTCATTTGTAGATCAAATTCCTTTTTTTAGTTATAAGCGCCATAGTTTTTTATAGCTACTTATTTACAAATTTTTATTAGAAAACAGAAACTGAATAAATAAGTTGCCCTTTATAATTCGATGCCAAAAGACCAACAGAACAACTTAAAATGGTATATTTATAGAACACATCCAGCTCCCAAGAAAGTGGGGATAGTGAAGCCTGTAAGCAAGGCTCTGGTCACAATTTTTTGACTTGAAAAAAGACAAGCGATAAAAAGAAAAATGTTTTTATTGATTACGTTTCTCAAAGATTCTTATTAAGAGAATAAAAGAAATTTCTCTTTTGGTTGTTTTACAAAACTTTTTTTTACGTCTTACAAATTGTGAATCCATAATCTTTAGTTTTTAATTGTCTTAAATTTTGGAACCGTCCTCGTATTACTTTAAGACCTTTGCATATTGACCTTGTTATCTTAAATATAGTTGCCTTTAGTTTCTTGGTAAAAAACCATGAAAAATTTGTTCATTCTTTCAGCCATCGCATAACAATTGTGTTATATGAAGTTTTTGCAAATAGTGATACATGTTTAGTTGTCGTTTAAAACTTTCAGAAGCCAACCAGAACACAAGCTAAAATAAATTTAAGAACTCCTGAATCTGAGGCCAAAACTCAATGGCAAAATAATTGTAAAATATTATATTGAAGCATAATTACGTAATGATTAAGTTAAAACTCGTTTTAATTGACTATACACGAAAGGTGACACAAATATGACCGGTTACTAGATCAGATGTGGAGAGTTAAGGGATTTGAAAGCGACTGCTCCGGTAGATTTTATTCGTATAGTTTTCCTTCCATTTAATCTAGTAATCGTGCCAATTCTTGTCATTTCACATATAAAGGTATTCCAGTTTGGTTTATACGAAAATCTCTAGAGATTTCCAGGAGACACCTGATTTTGTTTATTCACTTCAAAACTTTTTTAAGATTTGGAAAAAAAAAATGAAATCACTTAAAATTGCCAGAGATAATTGATTACTGATCAGATACAAAATATTCTATTTATCATTGATCGTTTTAAAAAAAACAGAAACGTATAAAGAAGCTACCTTTTAGAAAGGATTACAACAAACCTTCTGGAGAATTTTAGAGGATATGCAGCTTTAGCAATATAAAACAAAGAAAAATTAAACAAATAAGATCGCTGCAGGCGATTGTCCCGACTGCTAAATATCCTGTACACTTAATTTTGTAGCTCGAATATATACACATCCACATACACACGGAGACATTTGAAGAAGCTTAAATTTTAAGATGCCAGCGGACTTCCACACGAGCAGTTGGCGAGTCCCTCGTAATATTACCAGAACTGCATACAGCTTTGTTCGCTACAATTGACTGAATGAACTTTATTAACTAAATTAAATTTTTCTTTGTTTTTTTCGTTTAGTTTTTGCAGTCTTATTTGATTCAAAGCGAAGAGCTCGCTTCAAGAACATACTGGGAATTGCTTACGAATTTTCCTTTGATTTTCTTTAACAGCCATTAATTTCTATCGATAATTGTCAACAATGTAAGTATTAACTGTGTGGCCCTGGCTTTTGCGTATTTGTAGCACTGAGGTTTGATAACTAATCGGTACCTTGCAATTATTGTATCGTAGCCCCTACCCAACTTCAAAATATCAAGGCTAGCTTACTTCAGGCTGCCACATCTAAGGCTCTCCGCGCACGGCTCGTGTCGTCATCGTAGCTTCATCGTCTGGTCATGAATTTGCCGATACGATACGATTACGATAGGGCTAGTGCTCCGTATACGAAAGTAATTTTTCAATCGTCAAAACACAAAGCGTAACCTTTTCAAGCGATGAAGTCGAATTAGTTTTGTCATACAAAAAAATAAGTCCAAATGAAAGTGTTGGGAGCAAAAACTTAACCAGATGATTATTATAGCCACAGAAAAATAAGCAGAAGACGATATCAAATTTCACACTATTTACAGAATGCCAAAAAACACGTTTAAGGAGCTGGTAATGGTGGCCTTAAAATTTACAAAAATTATCATTTTGTCGGACATTTTTTCATCAAAACACATTGAAGTTCATTGAAAAATGTAAGCAAACAGCAAGCGTACGCTCGTACGACGAGAAGCGACTGCCACTGTAGCGACGATTGCGCGTAGCGGTTTTATATTTACAAAAAAAAATAAACTTTTACATCGCGTCGCATATGCTACGATAACCATACGAGCCGTGTGTGGAGGGCCTTACTCTCATCTCTGTACCGGAAATACAGAAGGCTGCCCTAAAAAGTAGGCAATACAAATGCCAGTACGCAATGGCTGACGACGTTGTCCCCAAGAAGTAGGCAAAGGAAATCATTCTTGGTGATGCCCAAAAAAGTAGGCAATACATTTTAAGGTTCAGTATGCCCTAGCAAACGGAACACAGAAAAAGCTCAAATTTGGAAATTTTCAGAATTTTTCAAATTATTTTGATATTTTGAGAGAATTTGTTTAAGTATGAATTTAAGCTGCATCTCAACTACTGAATCTTTAGCTCAGCGGCTAGAGCGTCGTGTCTGAACTTAACGATGGTTCGAGTCCCAGATTTATTTTTGTTTATTTCTTCTTGTTTCCATTGTAAAAACCTTACGTTTGACTTGATAACAGGACAACATATATTAAGATTATCAGTTTTCGAACAATGTAACTCATATTTTTATTTAGGCATCATCTCCTCTACTTTTCAAACTTATATTAAATATAACCTTAGGGAACTTGTTTAAAAAATTATTTTCTTGAAATCAATGCAAACTACACAAATATATATGGATCAAAAGGAAACAGTGCGTATGAGTGATAACAAAAATATGAACCATTAAAACTTAATTTTTTAAAACTTTTTCTTTTTTTCACATTTAAAACAAACCGTAATCTTACGAATAAAGGCGGGGTATAACCTTAAATTTTCTATACAAAATGTAATACGATGGATAATACCAAAAGAAAAATCAAGAAAATTTTGTACCTAAATTTTTCGGTGTTAAAAGTTTAAGGATGTTAAAAATTCTTGATTTAAGTACGAAAATCCTGATTCAAGGGTGATTTTCATCCCAAAACTTAAATAAATATAAAGCACGTTTCGATATTTTTTTAAAACACATTTAAAACTCAATTTAACCCCGTCTTAGGCAAAAATTTAGTCCTATTTGCGCTTGGTTTAAGAACAAATTATTTATATATATAGAAAAATTACAATTTATGGCTATAAAAACCTAAAATAAATCCTCTATGATCTGAAATAAGTGCCGATCCTGTTGTGCTCTTGAATCAGACATATTTGTACACAAACCAATAAAATGTGAGAATTTTATGGGAGAAAGTACAATTTCGTTTTTTTTCCCTCTTTTTGTGTAAGGTTTATTTTAAGATCGAAATATTTAATATATTTTTTTTTAAGATTGAAAAATTCGATTCTTGTTTTTAAATTTTAAGCAGTAATTTTTTTTTAATTTATAGTTTTAACAGCAAATCGTCTTACGAAATTCTAGAATAAAACGGAATTAATTCAAGAACGTTTTTCTTTAAAACGAATCGATGTGTTTTTCCTGAGTGTATCTATACATAAATACTTTGGGCAGATTTCTCATGTTCTAAATGTGTTACAAAAATTTTCAATTTACTCTGTTATTGGTTAGTTTTATCTAGAACATGGGAAATCTGCATTTAGTGAATTTTGTAGCAAGTGATTCCTTCTTTTTCATGCACTTGGGTTAGAGAAAAGGGGTCAAGCATCCAGCGCATTAAAATATATGTGAACAGTCCTATAAAATAGGTGACTCCCTTACCCATACTATCAAAACTATTACTGCCTTCCATCCACCATCATTTAAAGTCCTTCCTGATACTCTTAAATAATTATAATTTCATTTACAACCGACCTCACTCACGCCCTCTACTCCAGTTGGCGGGACTCACGACCAAAGGTTGGTCAACGCAAAAATGAAAAATCTCGAAACACGCACTAACAAAGCAACAAATTGAAACTAAATACTTTCAACCCGACAACCCGATGGAAATGGCAGATCAAGCCCGATGCCTGGCCACAGGATGAGGCTGCTTCTTCGGCTCCAGAAGCTAGGCCTCGCCTCGGAGTTATCGTTGTTGCAAAGTTTTGCTGTTGTTTCTGGAAATTGTTGCAATCAGTGCCAGAGACGCTTTTAATTGCCTCCCGAGAGAAAGACGCCGGGAGAGCGAGAGAGAGCGAGCGAGAAAGATAAAATTATGTCCAAATACCAACGTTCCAATCGAGACAAGGAGACGACTTTTGTCTCATTGCGGAAATCGTTCCTCGCGATTCCATGATTCCTTGTGTCCATGTAGCCAGAAAGGAAATGCCTTAAATCAATTAGTTGAGCACTAATTGCCCCAATACCTTGTGGCATAGTTTGCCATTTGCTCAGCACCTGTTCGTGCCTCTACCCCCTGATGCCCCGTTTGTTCCATAACTGGCTTAATCTCTGCGCGCAAATTCCTGCGGCCTTCTCATTGTTTGCCTTGTCTTTTGCTGTTCTTATTGTTGTTCTTGTTGTTGCTGTAGCTGTTGTTGTTGCTATCTTTCTCACAATCAAGGTGCACTGAGAAGATGCCGCCAAGTCTTGGTATCGTCTTCGTGGTTTTTGTGTGCCTCCAAACAAGTGCAGCGAAGAAAAAAAAAAGTGTCTCAAGTGCTGCCGCACCAAAGGAAGTTGCGTCGAGAGAAGCTTTTTTTGTTTGCGCGGATGGATATGGGATATGTGAAACTTCCTGTAGTCAAGTTCGACTGTTGAGGGTGTGTCTTTCTTTATATTTATACAAAAGCTCTTTTATCTTGAAATAATTGGTGGTGGAAAGGTCCAGTACCAAAATCAGGAATTGATTAGTACTAATGAATCATTACCTGAAATTTTAAGAGAGAATAAAGCAATCAATTCATTTAGATACTCTCTCCTGGATGTGAAACATCTTTAATAAGTTTAACTTCAAAATAATGCTTTCCACAGACACAAGAAACACATTCAAAGGGTATTTCCAAGCATTCACCCAAGGTAGAATTATACATGGTGTAGGGGTGACTGAAATGTTTAAGTTTAGAGATTTTGCTAAATGCAGGAAAAAAAGTAAACATTTAAAAAAGGTGTGTGTGGGTAAAAGCCCCCAAAACAAAATATATAAATTATATTTTTGCGACAGAAATACATCACCGAAACCAAGTAAAGGCTTAATAAGTACTTAAGGAACTCTGAACCTTTGGTTTCAATTTTCTAAAGTGGCTTTCTAAATTCCGTTGCGGTTATGATAGCATCGTTTCGATCGTTTAAATCCATGGAATGAAATTAGACAGTCGGAGAATGAAAGTGCATGAGGTGGCTGGCACATCTTAACTACGCGGGTACAACAAACTTCACATGAATATCAGCACATAAAATAGGTATCCGCTTAATGGTTACTTCGACACTCGACTATAGACGCAACCGTGTGACCAATCCAAAGATGAGTTTAGCAATCATAAACCGCTATCTGAACGATTTTTTATGCCGGTTCATAATTGTTTACGAAACATGGATCCTTCACAATCCAACAGAGATGAAGGTATAGTCTAGACAGTGGACTTCTTTAGATATCATATTTTTTTTTTTTTGATGTTCTAATGGAATTTAGAATAAATTTTGAACTCGAGGCTTCAAAGTTTCTTATTTCTCCTTAATTTAACTTACAATTTAGAAGAGTCAAAAATTTATTTTAACATTTCATTACAATTTAAGCAAACTGAACGGATATCGTGTGAGTGACTGTATCCTTTCCATGAGCACTATGCAAGAAGGCCGTCCAATTGACCCAGTCTATCTGATTGCTGGTCACTGAAATCACCTTGAGCAAAGATATAATAGAGTTTTATTTAACAAGAGACTTAAATTTTGTTGTCAATTTAAAAATGAAGATGATAATTTATTGAGACAGGTCCATATTATTATGTCCGCTTTTCCTCTTTGTAGAGAGTATCAGAAAGATGTAGCAATCCAACGTTTTCAAAATAGTTGCACGTATTAAGGACAATTTGAAACTTCCGATCGTGATATCTAATGTAAAAAAATGGCCTAAAGGCAAAGACGAAACATCATTGCGCTCTATCAGAGTTTAAATCGTCTTCACCTTCCGAAATAAAAACAAATCTTACACTTGAAGGACGTGGTTGGTGTGTCGGAAAACAAGATTCTGGCGACTTATTTTTAATAACATTCACATCGATTACCTTAAAAAAGAGAAAAGTGATTACTGGTGAATGTTATTCAGAACTGTTGTACAAATTCGACATTGTTTAGAGAAAATATGATTACATTTGTTAAAGGGAAAAGTGCTCTTCCACCATGAGAATGCACGCAATGCCATCAATGTTTGGTCTACGAACTACCCAGCTTATTTTTCAAACTTCAGACCCTTGCAACCATTTCGGGTTTTACAAACTTGTAGAAATAAGAGATTTGGGTTACTGAAAGAAATTCTAATTTTGAGGACGTAGAAGGTTTTAAAAAATTATTGGATAGGAAAAAAGAATTGGAAAATTGATTGAATGCTAAAAATAAATACAAACGGCAGTGCTCTGATTTACATTTTCGAAAACAAATCGAGTTAAAATTCCGGTTTTAGATCGCAAAATTTTTTTTTTATACAACATTTTTTTTGCTTTTAGTAATATGATTTATCAAACACTCTTCGTACATACTAACGGCAGATTTTTCATTTTCTAGATAGCATTTATATTTTCTTCTCTTAAATTTGTTGTATCCATTCACAAAACCAAAATTGATAAGAATTTACAGGGAAATTGTATTTTTGTTGAATACATCAACCATTTTCATTCCTCTGCTTGATGTCTAAAAATGGTGATTTTGACTTCTTTTTGTGGGGCTATTTGAAACCAAAGGCTTACATCGATAAGCCAAGGACTCTAGTAGACCTGAATAACAATATCCGCCAAGACATAGCCGCCGCTGAAAGGCGACCATTTACGCGATATCCTGTTCAAAAAGTGATGTAAAAAAATCTACTTGAACCCAATTAAATGATTTTTACCACGAACAGAAAAAAAATGTGTTTTTCTTGGATATTTTTTAAAAAGCAACTCTTCCTTGTTTTTTTCGCAGATTTTATTGGGATTTTTAATAATAAGATTTGAAGCCCAAGTAAATTTAGTGAGACTTCAGAGGTCTATTATACAAATCTGAAACTTGATCTGTAAAAATGTAAAAATTGGTCTCCCTTGCTCTTGTAGTCAATTGTAGGTCAGTAACATTCTTCTTATCTGAGCATTATATAACAGCTTGGGAAACCCAATATCGCGTTCATCAATGCACAGGCCAAACGGCTAAAATTTTAAATAGGAATGGTCGGGCGCCTTAAGAGAGAATATTGAAAAACTCTGTGTTAAAATGATCGCAAAAGTTTTTAAGGGAAAAATCTATTATTTGTTACATAAATCTTAACCTTAAACTTGTTCTTGTTTAAGTTATTTTTAAATCTATTACACAGTTTTTTTTTTAATATTTGGTTCGCATTTTAACTAAAAGCTTGTGTTAATATTTAGAGCAGATATTTCAGAAAAATACTTTAAAATCCCAAATTACCGAATTTGAAAAAAAAGAAAGAAGATTTTCTGAGCGCATATTTTCTTCTCTTTAAGTTGTTTTAACCATTTACAAAGCCTTTAATTTTGGTAAGTATTTAAGCAGTTTTTCCGTTTCTTCAATCTGCGTCGAAGGATTATCAAAATCTAGCCATTTCAAAGAAAACAGTCGCTTAGAATGCACTTAGTGTCCATGCCAATTGTTTTACTTCAAAATGTGGTATTTAGGTTAACGGTTCAGCATCAGTTCACAACATTCTGTTATACACTTTGATTAAGTTGAAATATAAAACCAAACATTTCGCATCAATTCGCTTAAAATCTATAACCTATTACCTACGGCTATCAATCATCGTCTTGTGCTCCACCTGCCCTTTCCTCCTTGATGCGTTGACTGTTAACATTGACGACAAGTTCTACGTTTGTCACTTACCAGGAAGCAATGACCAAGCAGAGACCACCAGAGGCGCAACTAGCTCCAAAGCCCTCAGAGACCAGAGACTAGACCAGTGAAGCGACTTGCGACCATGTAATTAACGGCACGCAAAAAGTGTTTGTGGCAAAAACGCGTATATATGGTTACGTTACGTGTCGGGGGATGGGGAGTGGCAGGGACGGGGGCCGGCGAATGGTACATTGGTTATGGGTGTCCATTGGCTTGAAGGCGACACGCATGTAAACATTACCATTTTTGGCTAAAGACGCGACAGCTGAGCAGCTGCACAGCGGCAACTGGGTGGCCGGCATGTAATTGAGTTACAAAAAGGTCAATCGATTTGGCCAGGTGAGTCGGTGGTCAGTGGTCAGTGCTCGACTTTAATTTATTTTAATAATTACACGCACTTTATGCCTAATTAGTTTGCCTTTTTTTTCTGTTGTTCGTTCGTTCGTTCTCTCCAGCTTCGTCGGCCACGGGGCCACAAAAAAGTTTCCCATCATTTGGCTTCCATTATGCAGCGTTCGCGGCCACCGAATTCCAAAGGTGCGCGCGTATGGGCGTCAGGTTTTTGCAAAAAAAAAAAAAAAAAAAAATACAAGAGGAACAAAGAAGGGCAAGGAGACGAGCGCCTGGGTGCCCCGCAACGGATGCGAAAGCTTTTCAGGTTGGCGATCATCTCATCGGGGCGCTTTTGTGGCCGCGCATCAACGCACTCCTTTGTTTGGCCCCTGGCCCCTGGCCCTGGCCCCTTTTGCTCAACTCAACTCATCTGATCTGGTCTGGTCTTTGGTGTGCCAACTTTGTTTAACTTGGTCTGGGCTTATTGTTTGTTGTTGTTGTTGGTTTTGTGTAGGCCACTTCTTGTCGAAATTTATAAGGGGGACCACGAGCTGCCTATTTGGATAATAGATGTTTAATGAATGATAGAAGCAGCAAGGACATTAAAAAATCACAATTTATTTAAGATAACTTATTATTAGATATGTCAGTTATAATTTCATTAAACAAATAACCATTACAGTTGCAGCCAAGAAAATAATAAATCTTATTAAAACTTAATTGGAAAATATCCGCTAACTTATAGTTTTTACGTGCACTAAATATTTAGTTAATTGTTATTTTAAGATAGAAGTTAAATGCAACGAATGCAAACAAAAAACCAATTGTCTTAAAGTTTGCAACAATTTTAAATTTAATATAACTTACATTATTAGATATTTTGATTATGTTCTGTAAAGCATTTTTTTTTTCACTTTTTTTTTGCTTCATAAACTTTAAACGCGTTTTTCTCAAAACTAATTTTCTGAAGTCCGTGTTCACTGCCATTTATTTATATTTTTATATTTTTAAGGTTTTCAATTTTCAGAGAATTTCGGGCGGCATACGAGTTACATGAACACCGCAAATTGTTTTTTTCAAGACGTCCTGGGGGAAGCTCTGTCACGGGCTAATGGTTAAATATTTTTGCATGAAAAATTTACACGAACATAGTCAAAACTATGCCAATAATGTATAGAAGGTTTGAACAAAATTGCTCAATCGATATTTGAGATAAAAAATCACAAAAAAAGTTTTTTTACGCTGAAACCCTAACCCTTACCCTTATATTCTTGATCAGGACGACGAGCTGAGTTCAATTCCGTTTGTCCGTCCGTCCGTCGGTCTGTCCGTCTGTCCGTCTGTCTGTCCGTCTGTCTGTCCGTCTGTCTGTCCGTCTGTATGTCCGTCTGTCTGTCCGCCTGTCTGTCCGTCTGTCTGTCCGTCTGTCTGTCCGTCTGTCCGTCTGTCCGTCTGTCTGTCTGTTTCTACGCGAACTAGTCCCTCAGTTTTAAAGCTATCGAGCTGAAATTTTGCACAGAGTCTTCTTTTTACTGCACGCATAATATGTCGGAACCGGCCGGATCGGATGACCATATCATAAAGCTGCCTTAGGAACAATCGTTCGGAAAATAAGTTTTAGTAAGAAAAACTTTTTTTGTTTTCCATCGTAGCGTCCCTTACCTTGGTATATATTAGTTTTATATGTTTCCACATAATTCTGGAAAAAATTTTCAAAATCGGATGACTATAGCATATAGCTGCCATATAAACGGTCGGTCAAAAAACTACTTCTAGTGAGAAAACTTTTTGTTTCTTACTCGAGTATATATTAGTTTTATATGCTTTCACATAATTTTGAGAAACATTATCAAAATCGGATGACTATAGCATATAGCTGCCATAGGACCGATCGGTCGGAAAATATGTTTTACTAAGAAAAGTTTTTTAAGGTATAAAATTTTTATTATCAATGATTTAAAAATTTTAAATATCTGATATCTATATCCTATATATATTTTAACCGGTTAAATCAGTTGGAGTAAAGTTTTTCAAGTGTATTGAAAAAAACAATATTTTCTCGCGTTCATTAAATTGATTTGAGGATCCGCCCTCTTTGAAAATAAAGACAAGAAAACCATAAACCATTAGTAGATTTCAACCGCACGTTTTCTGACAATTTATTTTTTGACAATGTCCGTCTCGCTCTAACCACCAAGTTTACCAATGCGTTCTATTATTTTGAGTAAAGTATCTTCATTCGTACCGTCAATCAAAATTGAGAGGCAGCGCAATTTTTATCTCTAATACTTATTGCTCCATGACCAAAATAGCCAAACTACAGAAGTATGACCGCTTCATTGACTTTGCGTGTATGTTCAATTGACAAGCTCGTTTTGTGTAATAGCTCGTTTTGCTTGTCGCTCGTTGTGCATGAGTCGCAGCGAGCGATTGTGAATTTCATAATCAGCTGGCTCAGGTTTTCAAGAAAGAAGCAACTGAAACTGGCAAAAGTTGAGGAAAGGGCCAATATTAACCCATCGCTAGTGATCTCCATGCCATGTATCTGTATTCACTGTAAAGAAAAAGTGTAGATAATATTGTTTACTAATTAAGCTTTAAGTTATGAATAATAAGGTAAAATACAAAATGCACATATAATGATTTATAGCCAAAGGACTTTGCTCCTAAAATTTTTGGTCAAATTTCAAATTGTATAAGTAAAGATAGTCTTGCCAAATTATTTAAAAATAGCATCCCATCTTTTTCTTAAGCGCACATATATAAAATATTGCTATATAGTTTCTTATAAATGTTTCTCGCTAACTGTGTCTCTTCTAAATTTATTTTTCAGAGGATGAGGAAAGTGACTACTATCCAAATGAAGTAAGTCCAACTGATACAGATGGGGCTTCTGAGAAGGAAGGTTTGAGTAGCTCAGTTGCTTTTAGGAAGCTTTTTGAAGAAGATTAGTCGGTAACTTCTTATACTTCTTTTCAAAACTGGGACAAAAATTGAGGTTTTACTTTGTCAAATAGACTTGGTCAGGATTACAGACAGACTCATGAAGTTTTCTTAGTAGGCTTGGAATTTATAGGAAAAAAAATATTTTCAGACCTTTTAAGGGAATAGTAAAGAAATTCATTTAAATCTCTCGCCTACTACGAAAACTTCATGATGTTTGCTTCATCATGTAAGTCCCGTCTTAATTAGTTTTAGGGCCGATTTCTAATCTCTTACATAGCACTATCAGTCACATAAACTTACAAATAGCAGAGTAAAATGAAATTTTGATTATTTGATTTTTGAAATTTTTTTTTGCTGTGTAGAAAATGAGAAATCTGCCCTAAGGAGCATAACTAATTCAACAAACTCCAAAGGTGCACCTGAAAAAAGTCGTTGATACTCTATTTCCTACCTTTTTGATCTCTGACAAAATAAAGTAAATCTGGCCCATAACTCACGCTCAATGCTGATGCCATCGTTTCCCCCCATTATGTCATCTGTAATTAGAGTATAGCGTCAAATGCTTGGCAAATGA
This sequence comes from Lordiphosa mommai, assembly GCA_018904225.1. Lineage (NCBI taxonomy): Eukaryota > Metazoa > Arthropoda > Insecta > Diptera > Drosophilidae > Lordiphosa > Lordiphosa mommai. The sequence continues at coordinate 109,009 of JAEIFT010000525.1, read as the reverse complement.
TTCACAAGCTGCTAGTGATACCTGCCACCCCCCTCCACCCGTCCCCCTACCAACTCATAACAAAAGGCCATCCTCAGACATCATAACCCCGTGGGGCACATAGTGCTACGCCTAGTTAGAGAAGACGTTCCATTGTTACGCTCAAATATGGCACAGTGAGGCGACAATTGTTGTCTCCAAAGAGTCGTCGAAGTAGTCTGGCCAACCGGCAGAGACATTGCTCCTAATCAATAAAACTAACGAGCGGATTAAGATTATGTTGCAGTTTGCGTGGTCCACAGAGGCGAGAGCCAAAAGCGGCGCATGCTCGGCCCAAAAATGGTCTGGCGGCCTAATGAATTGCAAGTGCTCTGGCCAAGCACTGGCCAAGCCATCCTCTGGCTGGCTGGCTGGCTGGCTGGAGTCTGGTGCAGCATACGAAATCAAAAAATCGTTGTTCTCCGTTTGATGTGGATGTGACAATGACAGTTGTTGTTCGTCATGTTTGGAGCATGTTGGAGCTGAGCTGGCTCGCTTTGCTCCTCATCTTCTTCGTGGGCTTTTGTGTGTTGTAATTGCAGACGCCACACGTTTCGCGCGCTGTTTGATTTGGAAATTGCAACAGATCGCCCCGATCTGCAGATCGGAATGGTTATCGATCGTCCACTTGGCATGCCCGGCACGCGCATGCATTGGCATGACAAGACTTTCGAGCCCTCGCGGGAGGGAACTGGCTGCCACATACAGCCACACCACACACCACCACACCACACCATATATACAAAAGAAGGGCTTGGAACGACGAAATTTTTTTTTTTATTTCGACACACGCAGAACCACTTTTGTGTTAATTAAGTGGCAATTGTTCGAGGCGTGAGAATTTGCCGGATTAGACAAATGAAAGGAAGTGCAGATAGGTCAGGGAAATGAGTGAGCAGAAGAGAGACAGTGGAGCCAACTGTTCCAACTAGGATAGTTTTGGATAAATCATTTAGGGTATAAAATTATGGAAAAGAAAGCCAAAAGCTGTGCAAAGGAACCTCTAGTGAGTCTCTAAGTCTAAATCCAACTATAATATTATAGGAAAAAATAAGGGCGGAGTGGTAAGCCCGGTAAAAGGGTAAATAGATAACTTTAAATTTTTTAAATAGTTATCTACTAGTTCTACTCCTGTTTTATTATATAGGGTATAATAAGCATCGGTTAATAATATTAATTTATAAATTTATCTTAAACCGGTTCCAAACTAGATTGAACTTCTGGATCAAAAGAGGCTTAAGGCCATATCTCAGAAATTACTTAAGCTAAAAACTTACAATTTGGTTTTTGGGTTGAGAATGTGAAGTTCTTTTATTTTCCCCGGATAAAGCCGGTTCGAACCAATTTAAATAAAGTTGCTTAAAAGTAATTTGAAGGCATCTAAGACATTACCTAAGCTATGAAGCCTTGATATATTTGAATATATCCTCCTAAAAGGAGCATAAGGCGAAAGTATTGATGATACTCTTAATTAACCATAACTGCAGAGAGAATTTAAAAGCATGATTTTAGGCAACCTTGAAGCAAATGGCTTTGATATAATAAATAATATAAAGAGGCCAGGCTTTATATCAGGAGTTTATCAAAAAATTGAACAAGAATTCTAAAGCCGATTGCGTACCTTGCTCAAACCATTCCTTAAATCTGGCATGTTTGCACACCACGTCAGATGGGGCATGTACTGTAACTTTTTTCGGTATCTTAGAATGTTGCTTTTAATTTTTTGCCTTTGAAATAATTTAGAGTCAACTACTGGAAAAAGCTTAAAAAAGGAACAATATACACAGAGGAGAGCGATTACTGAGATCTTTACTACAACACGAATGCCTTACAAAGAAATATTGTGCACTCTGGATGAAAGTTTAAGTTGGACTGAGCTATGCAAAAGAGTTGTCGGAAGACCTTGGCTTATCCATGGAATCTCCAAGGCGATGAATAATAAAATATGCTTTTAATGAAGACGAACTAACGCGAAAACTTTTGTTTTTTTAGATATAGGCTTCCAATAGACGAAAAAAAAATTTTAAATGTTGAAAAATTATTTATTGTCAGTGGTTTTACATATCTCGCCATAGCTTCGTTATCTAGCACCGATTTGAAAATGTAATGTTCGAATCAATGCCACTAAATAGGCCTCCAAATAAGGTAATTGTTTTCTAGATATTTAGCTCAAAACTCGAAAAAGTTAATATTGGTATTTTGTTAACAAATTCGGGACTTACACCATGAAGCAAACTTCATGAAGTTTTCTTAGTAGGCGAAGAACTTAGAGGAAATCTTTCAGACCTTTTAAACGAATAGTAAAGAAATACATCTAAGTTTCTCGCCTACTAAGAAAACTTCATTATGTTTTGGAAAAGCTCTTGCTTGTAGGAAAGAGGCGTAGAGGGCAGGCCACCCCACCACACCTCTTTCCCACAAACAAAAGCTTTTGAAAAAAATTGTGAAGTTTGCTACATCGTGTGAATGCGGTCTAAGTTTTTATTAATAAAACTCCCAAAATGGGATCCTTACAAAACTCTGCGACAGTTCTCTGTTAAGATATTTCTTATAAAAGGCTACATTACATAGCCTGCGGTGATGATAGGATATATAAGAAAAACTTAAATATAGGGCATTCTTTCTCAAACGTCCCAGTAAAAAAATGAAAATTTTTGGATTGGCTTCATACTTTGGTGAATTGTTATTTTATATGAAGGTAATAAATTCCCAAAATATTAACTCATTAAAAAAATTTTAGAAAATTAGGGTGGGTGGAAGTTTTGACCTTTTTTACCATTAGATTTTAATACAGTTTTAGTTATTTTTTCGATTTTACGTGAAAAATCCCATCGATCAAGAAAATCTGTTTCGATCAGAAGCAACGTTGGCTGTTGCCTAGTGTAATTTGATTATATCATTTAGGAATTTTCAGAGATAAAAAAAAAAAAAAAATCGAATTTCAACATCCGCCACGGGCGGCAGAACCTTACGCTACGCCACTGAAAATTGGTTCAAAGCCATATCTCAAAAGTAAAATAGGCTATCTGAAAATTTGTATGCGGTTTGGTAATATGGAGTAAGAACAATATCTTAAAATTTTGTAAACAAACCATATTAACGAATCAACGATTTTTTTCATTATGAGAACATTTACCCATAAGAGAGAAAGAGTATGTGTCGTGTAGACAAGAGATAACGTTACTTGAAGGATAATCAAGATAAGCTGTATTCTAAGGCTGTTGCCGGTATTGTAGAGTGGAACAACTTATTTCAAGCTTCCCTTTTTGAACGGCAAGTTTCTAAAAAAAATTTTTTTTTTACGGATCATTGGGATATCTCTTAAAACGAACTGATAACAAATTTTTAAAACTTTTATAATTAAACTGTGCCAGTCGGTCTTTTTTGACTTGCACAGTATTATAAGTAGACCACGGATTTGCATATTTTCAGAAGGAATTTTATACTAGAAGGCCAGGGTAAATGGGATTTTTAAAGAACCTTTTTGAGATTTGAGCAGGAAAAAGAGTGTTTTTTCGCCCTCGTTTCTTGCTTGAATTGCTTTTTATTTAAAGTTCTACTACACTCTCTGGCCCATCATTAGTTTGTAAGCCATGAGATACTTAAGAAAGGATAAAAAAAAAGTTCACTACTAGAGATATATATCTACCTTTTTCTTTTTCAAATTTTATAAAATTGTGGTCTAGTATCAACGCCATTTCTGCAAAGGATAGTTTTCTGCTTTGTTGGGTTAAACATCGCGCTGATAAGAAAGCCTTTAAACAGCTTCCATAGCATACGAAGTCACTTTTCAACTTCGACTTTACTTACCCCAGATCCACCTGTTGTTCCCAGCAACACTTCAATCTTTTGCTCAATCAGCTGCTGCACTTCCTCTGTTTCTTTCTTTCTCGCTCTCTCTTTCTCTGTTTCTTTAATCTCTGCACAAGCATCAAACATCACCTTGGTATTCCAGACAACACATACACAAAACCATTTGGTGTTTCCCACCCATTTTAATGATTCAGCGTATCAAAAAGCGAAACAAAACTGTCAACCACATTGGACACATGTAGCACGATCACTTTTTTTTGTGGCTAGTCTTTGCTCTTCTCCAGATCAGTAGCTAAAATCAGGATCAATGTAAGCCAAAAGCTCTGGCCGTTGGCTGTGGCCACAGTGGCCTGTCAGGCGACGGTCCGCATAGTTGGGGTCCACGGCAATTGCAATTGCATGTCCAGCCGCAGCCTGAGCTCAGCTCTGATCTTCGCCGTTCCGTTGACAGCGCGCGGAATTGTCGTTCGCATTTTGCCGACGATATACAAAAGATGCAACTGTCGCGGCTTGTTGCCCGGTTGACAGCTTTTGCTTTTGCCAGTTGTTGGCCAAGAAAAATGCGCTTGGGAAACGATCGACCTGGCTTAAATCAAATATCGACCTTGCCTGAAATAATTGTAAAACAACAAATTGTTTAAATTGTTTTTCTCATAGTTGTTTTGCTGTTTATTTGCGCATTTTTGTGTGTTTTTTGTTGTTGTTGTTTGTTTTCTGTTTTTTTTTTTCTGTTTTGTTTTGTTGTTTCTTTATATAATACTTTACAAAATTTTGTAGTTCTCTAAGCTAATATAAATTAATTAAATAATATTAAAATTATTATTAGTAATACCTAAAAAGAATGCACAACCGAAAGGTTTCACAAAAAAAAAAAAAAACTAAACACATTTTCAATTTCATAAATTCTGTTTTGTTTTTTTTGTTTTTGTTTTCAGTGTGCTTTAAAATTAAAAAAATTCCTTTAAAACTTATGATTTATGTACAAAAATTTGTGTGTGAATCAGGCAAATGGGAAAACTTTCACGTTTTCCCCTACTGGTTCTAACTTGGTTTTTATTTGCCAAAGGCTTGACATAAACTTAGGTCCAGGCCCAAGCTAAATGCAAGCAAGTCTAATAGAGAGACAGAGACAGGGGAGAGAGGACGAAGCGCGCTATTGAATTTCAGTCTTGGTTTTTTCCAGCGCCTTGAAAACTTTTACTCTAAACTAAAGTTAAACTTAGCCTAAACCAAAAAAGTGCGGTCGGGTCGGGGGGGGGGGGACATTTGAATTTACAAAATCGCTTAAATAACTAAAAACTGGGCAAACACATAAGTTCAATTTCAATTTGTCGTAATACTGCTACAAAAAATGACGTGTCAAATGGAGAGTGTGTGTGGCGTGTGTGGTGGGCGGTTGAAGGGTCAATATGGTCACTAAGCTATAGTCTAAGTTGCTCTTAAGTGGCTAATAACAAAGGCTAAGCGTAGACAAAATACATAACACATATAGAGAAAGTAAGACAGAGATAGACAGGGAGAGAGGAAAAGGTATTAGGTGGGGGGGCGGTAGGGAGGCTCTCTTCTACTCCTTACAGACACGTGTATATAACCTTCTTAGTTCGACACAGTTTACACTTGACCTCGCAACACCAATGGAAAGTGCAGGCACATCGCTCCACCACAATCACCTCATCTCGTCGATAGCCACGCCCACAGCACATCAAATCGCAACCATCCACTCCCAATGAAGTGTCATTGCATTGTCTGCCATGTGTACCCAAAATGCCTTGCCGCAGATTCTTCTCACAAAAACTGGGTGACGGCTCCAAATACACAATATCCTTAAAGCCTGGTGGCTTATGCTCGGGATTATGGGGATTGAGTTGGAAGTGATATCTGCAAAGAGAAACGAAAGAAAGCAATGGTAAGAAAAAGAAAAAAAAATTTAAAAAAAAAATGGGAGTTAAATTTAAGTTTAAAAGAATTTATTTGATCCCGACCTTGGGATTGAAGTTTCAAGTATGAAAGACTTAAAATAATCCCATAATTCTTGTGTCAAAAACAAAAGAGCTCATTTCGAGTCCAAATCCTCTGAAAAGTCAAGTCCGAGAATTTCGGGAGTGGGAATTTCTCTAGGCGAAAATGAAAAAAACACACGACCAAGAGATTGAGAGAAGCTTGGCTTGACCCCAATTGAGGGGCTGTTATAGTCAATTTTACATTTTACAATTCGTACTCAAGTCCATCTTTACGTACTTAGTTTGAGAAAACTAGGTAACGACTCACTTCTGGCATCGTTTGGGATTGATTTTTTAACAAAATATATATTTAAATAAAAATCTACGGTTTTTTTAGCAGTTTTCTTAAGTCTACAATCTAATCGATAATATGGGGGAAAAAAAATCTCAGCAAGCCAAGATAGTTTGAAGTTTGGAAGGGCTCAGTCCCAGAGCCTCCTCACTAGCTCCGTGCCTGATTGCAACACAAACACGTCTTGTTGAGTCGTGCGTGTTTATTGTAACTCGTCCAGCGATAGGTAAAACGTGTACAGACTAAAAACGGGACACACTCTTAATTTTTGATTAAAGAAAACCTTAAGTAAATGTCGAAGACGGATCTGTTTTTCGGATTGTCGGCCAAAAATTTCTAGTTTTCTACTTAATTTAATATAATATTTATGTAAAGGTCATAAAAACAATGCTAAGGCGAGAAAGTGTATGCTTGAATTTGCCCTTTTCTTTAAAATCTCATTTACGCTAGCCTACTAGGATAAATGCAATCGAAAAATATGCAAAATTCGCTGTCTATCTATATTATATATATATATATTATTATGTATATTATATATATATTATTATTATACAGAACGAAGCATCTTCGATGGGCACACAATGGTTAATTGCGCCCTCGAAGCACAACCCTTCATTTCTCCCAAAACGAGCGGAGCAATAGATGCCAAGTTAAAAATGATGGCAAAAAAAAATAGATTTTTGCTGTGGCGGCCCACCGCTGCTAACTAACTAAGGAATGCAGCAGCTTGGAGTACTGATTGAAAATAACTATGCAAGTTTATCCGCCGTTCCGCCTTTCTGAAGATTCTCATTAATCCCATGACGAATTCTCAAAGCCTTACCCCTAGTAATATTGTTCATAACACTCCACCAAAATGCCTCTAAAGCAGGGACCGTAACGATTATGATTTATATTGTATAAATCACTTGATAATACTTATTTCTTGATTTTTCAATTAGCTCACGAAATAATGATTAATTTTTAACAATATTCAAAAGCTTAAGAAATAACGATTATATTTTGAGCATATAAATCTCATTATTTTGAGGTGAACAAAAAAATTATTTTATAACTGTTAGTGTGAAAAATAAAGAGGAACTATCAAATCGGTCAGTTCCAGGACCATTCCTTGAGTCACCCTAATCAGAACACACGACACAAGTGTGGACACGACAAACGTTTATTAGAGACTGAGAGCATAAAGGGAAACTACAAAGATCTTGGCACAAGACGGAATCTATAAATCTAGTGATGGAACATCGCATAGTGAATAAAAAAAAAAATTTTTTTTTCTTATTCAACAATAACTTTTATATAATTTTTTAAAAAAAATATTCGGTTTTTGTAAGCTTAATAGTTCAATTCTAAAGTTCAAGGTTTAAGCTCTATAAAGTTAAGACTTTTCACATCCAATCTTTTTTTATCGGCGCTTCATTAAATATTACTTATTTATCAGGTAGAATACGCAGAAAAATCTACTAAGACACTATTCCATATTTCTTATGACTCAAGTTCGTAGATATTTTTCATTTAGTTTAATAGTTAGTAAAAATTTTAAAATGCTTACCTATTGTGTTTTCGGCCCATGCGACCGCGTCCATTTCGTTGTCTGGCACCCGCCACGGGCAAACTATTTGGCGATGGCATATTTGGATGATGCGGTTTACTGCTCTGATGACTGTTATCGGTTAATCCCAGCAGTTCGGGCATATGATCATTCAGCATACGTTCCTCATCTTCGAAGGCGGACTGAGGTAAAATACCATTTGAGCCAACCACATTTGAGCCGGCTGCATTCGGATTGACGACGGCCACAGCATTGGCGCTTTGGCGCAAACTATTGCTGACCTGTACACGTGTGGCACCATCGAAACGTGCCTTCAAATTGTCACCAATTACCCGGAAGTTGGCTAAACGCATCCAGCAGGTTTTAACCGTACAAGAGCCGGACATGCCATGGCATTTGCACTCCTGACGCATCTCGGCCTGAACGTGCTGCAAGAGAGAGAGAGAGAGAGGAGGAGGGGGGGTCATTAGTATGGCTTTATTAGGGATCCCAGCTCCCTGGACTGGCAATATGTTTTTCACTTAATTATTTTGCCCGTTTTTCTGAGATTGGCGGCCCGCCTGCCACGTTGTTGCAGTTATTAAAAATCAATAAATGTTGTTGCAACTTGCTGTGCGCGCATGTTGCATGCGGCTGCTGCTGCTGCTGCCGGCCAGCCTACTCCCCCCGTTGTGGTTTGCTGTAATTGTCCAGACCAAAAAGTAAGAAATCAACGCAGTTGGGGGGCCACATAATGATCATCGATGCTGATCATGATGATGATGATGATGATGATGATGGAGCCCATAACAAGTAATAAAATAATAACACAGATGGTGGGCTCAAAGAAGGAGCCGGATCAGGATGAAGCTATAGGCTATGTTTGCTCTCTGTGCTACTTTCTACGCCCCACACACACACACAGATACAGGGGGAAGGCCCCCCAATTGAGCCACATCGGGTTTTTACAGTGGATGAAATTGAACTAATTAAATTAGTCAAAAGATTTATGATTTAAAGGCCACAATTGGGCAAGTGGAATGATATGAGTGGAAAAGTGACTAAACTTAAGCTCATTTAAGCTTTAAGTTATTAAGTGTGCTTACGTTAACGTACCATATGCAGTACTGAAGTAAGCAAGAAGAGTGGATGAAATTGAACTAATTAAATTAGTGAAAAGATTTATGACTTAAAGGCCACAATTGGGGAAGTGGGATTATACGTAGGTTGCTTTATATATTTCTGGCCTAATAATGAAAACGCGAATATTTATGATCAAAAATGGTTTTATTGTTTTTCAAAGTATTCTCCAGCAAGATTTATACACTTTTGCATGCGCTCAAACCAATTGTCGAAGCACTTTTTCCACTCCGATTGAGACACCTCCAAAACATGGTTTTTGAACTCTTCAACAGCATCTTCTGGCGACGAAAATCGTTGACCACGCATTTTCCCTTGATGGCGGGGAATAAAAAAGAAGTCATTGTGTGCCAAGTCAGGGCTGTACGGCGGATGACCCATCAATTCGACGTTTTGGGCGAGCTGATGTGTGAGAGCTCGCATTGTCATGGTGCACAATGATCTGTCTTCTCTTGTTCGTTTTTCGAATTTCTCCGAAGACTTCAGGCAAACAAATTGTGGTGTACCACCGTCAGAATTGACCGTCCTACGTTGCTCAAGCGGAACAGTCGCCACATGACCAGTTTTACCGAAGAAACAGGCGACCATTTGCTTCGAAGTGCTTCTTCCACGAACGACTTTCGTTGGATTTGGCTCGTCTTCGAAGACCCACACGGTCGATTGCTGTTTTGTTTCGCGCTCATAAGCATAGATCCATGATTCGTCACGATCTTATAAACGTCTTTTGAAACACCGCGATTATATTTTTTCAAAATTTCTTTGCACCAATCCACACGAGCCTTTTTTTGAGCGATCCAACGAGAACAAACCTTTTTTACGCCCAGGTGTTTATGCAATATCGAATGTATGCTGGTGGAAGAAATGCCCAAGGATGCCTCTATCTCACGGTATGTCACATGACGATCTTGCATTATCAGTTCACGCACGGCATCAATGTTTTCTGGCACAACGACTGTTTTTGGACGACCTTTACGAACTTCGTCTTCGAGCGAGCACATTTTTCACAGTGCTTTAGGATGGTGCTTCATCGCCATACAAAGAATTAAGTTCATCGTTGCACTCTTGTCGTGATAATCCACGTCGAAAGTTGTGAAAAATTATGGCACGAAAATTTTCACGAGTTAATTCCATTTTTCTGCCGAGGTAAGTTTTTGATTAATCGTTAATCGATATCAAACGTGGTCACACATGATAAAAGTTATCGATAAAAGTCCAAACTTTTTTTGGGAAAAGGCCAATTGGTCCTAAAATGGCTAGAAGTGACCTAGGCCAGAAACTTAAGTAGCAACCCACGTATAGAGGGGAAAACTGACAAAACTAAAAGAATTTAAGCTCACTTAAGCTTTAAGATATTAAGTGTGCTTACGTTAGCGTACCATATGCAGTACTGAAGTAAGCAAGAAGAGTTTCTGCTTCTCAGCTGAATCGATTTATTACCCCAATCATAGCTTAACGATAAATTAATTGTTTTGTTAACATGTATTAATTAAAAGTTTAAACTAAAATTAAACTTTTTATGATTATTAAACAAATTAACACTGAAACCAGCGTTATTTGTTAGCTTAGGACAGGTTGCCAGATAATTGAACAACTTCCTGCCCAATCATCTCCACTGTACCCCACTTTTGTGTATCTCTCCCCACCCCCCTTTCTGGTTTACTAGCAAACTGGAAGCTGTCAACAGTTTTTTAATATACGAGCTACATAAGCGCAAACGAGTCAACCGCGCGCGCGCACACACACATTAAACTCTTAACCGAAGAAGGAGTTTATCTCAGTCAGAGCCAATTGGCGAGCCAGCTCCATTATTAATTGGTGGGGCGGAAATTGTTATACACACACATAAATCGCCAAATATTAGTTTTTACTTACCGCTCGACCCGCTTCGTTATTGTGCAAATTCATTTTCTCGCGCAAATTACGTCCCCGCTCGCCTGTGTCCACAAACTCGCGAGAGAACTTGAAGCCAAAGCCTATGTTATCCGAACAGCCGCCCCATTCCCAATCCCGTACACCGGCCACACTGCCCGCCTGATGATTGGCCTGTGGCGAGCGCGTTTGATGGCTATAGTCGCAGGTGCAGGACTCAATGGAGCCCTCACTGCACGCTCGGGCAATGGAGTGAGTCACTGCCGCACTGGTGATGGCATAGATGAAGCCCGTCTCACGGCAGCCTGAAATGATAAAAAAAAAAGAGAAACGAAATTGTAACTTGTTTGTTTGCCTTCTGGGTGTTCGTCGTTCGGTCCCACATCTCAGATCTCAATCTTTTAGAATTTTATTTTCCTATGAGTAATGACACTTGTCTTCCAAAGTCTGGTCAATTATGACACTTCAAGTTATCACTGTCCGCCGAGTGCCTGACACAGATTAAACGCTCAACTATAAATTCCAACTTAACACTTTTGCCCATCCATCTATCTACATACAGAACAGATATTCAAGCAGTCGAGTGGCTCTGCTTTACTTTTTATTTTTAGTAACTGCCGCTGCTTCTGTTCATTCTTTTTTTTTCTTTTTTGAAAAGACCATCCACACAGATAAAGAACAATGAAAATTGAATTTACATGTTGCAGATAATTTTTCAAGTGGTTGTTCGCCTCAGAGTTCAGAGCTCTAGATACAATATCTCATTCGGGTAGCATAAGTGAGGGCAGGGGGTACAGGTAGCCGGGCAAAGTGTAGGTGGAGTAATGAGTTTTTTGTAGTGTAGTGAAACAATTGTCAACTATTTAAGAAATTATCTAGATATTGTTTGTACACAAAGTAGGCTACTGGGTTTACTTCTGGAAATCGGAAAAACCAACAAAGGCAAGGTGACACACTTTATACAAAATCGCAAAAGCTTTTTGAAATTTAGAATTGTGTCTACTGAAGATAGGACCAGGAGGTTCTTGAAACAGATTAACAAACCCAAAAATTAAAAAAAAAAAGGATTTTAAAATAAATATTTCTATTTGTATAAAAATTTTTGTTATTATAAAATGCCCTTTCATTAATTTTTCAAGTCAATAAAGCTATTAAAAAAATAAAGTTATGGTTTAGAGGAAAGGAATAAACTCTAAAATCTTTTTCTGGAATTTGTTAGGGTCCAAGAAAATCGTTTAGTTTGAATTAAACATCGCGTCTCCCAATTTTAAGTTTCTGGATAAGTTATAAGAAATGACTTCAAATCTTGACTTTGTTTCTGGGCTTTGTTGTCTAAGATTTATTATCAGGTAGTTATACGTATTTACACTGGTCGCAGTTTGAAAAAAACAGCCAAAGTCGAAGCTGCGAGAATTTTACCCATATAAAAAAGGCCCAGAAAAAAAAGGCTGCCAGCGCTCTAGAACAAACGGGATAGATTTATACCGATTTTTACTTATAATTTTCCAACACTGTTTCCCAACACCATTTACCAACACTGTTTTCAACATTGTCTTCCAACACTGATTTTAACATTGTTTCCAACAATGTTCTCCAACACTATTTTCCAAAACTATTTTTCAACACTATTTTTTAACACTCTTTCCCACATCCCAACACTGTTTTTCAACACTGTTTTTCCACATATTTCACATCAAAGCCTCGTGAGTGTATAAGTATAATTCGTACTTGGTTGTACTTAAACTAAGTACGAATCAGTCTTAAGTTTCAAATTTACCCAAAATGTTTCTAAAATAAGAACAAAATTCTTAAACCAAGTACGAAATTCTAAAATCAAGAATTTTTTGTACTTAAACGTTCTAGTACGAACGGAATAGAATTTATACCGTTTTGTACTTAATTTATCCCGAAACGGTCTAAAATCAAGAATTTCGGGATTGAAAAATTCGTAATTTAACCAAGTATTTTCGTTCTTGTATCAAAGTATTTTCGTTCTTGGCATACAATTGACACCGTTTGTACTTGATTTAAGTACAGAGTTCTCTGATTTTTGTATGAGTGTAGAAACCAGCACCATTACAGCTTCTCCGTAGCGTTCATTAGGGTAACCATATATGTTGTAAATTTTTTATCAATTGATTTTTATCGATTTCAAGTACTTTTGGCTATCCTTTCTAGCTGATAGGACCGGCATTTCGCAACAAAACCTGCAAGCAATTGTCATTAGCCACACGAGCCCACACAGTAAGATGACGGAGCGAAGAGTTACACATTCTAAAAATAGAATCATCAAGATTTACACTCTTTTTGCTTTCTGCCATACATTTTTTATGGGTCGCACTTTTTGTAAAGTTTTTGTCCAAATGCGAAAAAATAAAGTATATAAAAGAGTTTCAAATTAATATTTTAATGTCGTAGTAAAAACGTTTCAAATAATGTATGGATACATACTGTTTCACAATTCAAGGACAAAGAATGATCCTTACATCTTGCCGAAACAGTTGAATGACCAAATTTATAGTATTAAGATAAGGAAAGCATTAAGCGCTTAATTTAGTGGCACTTGATCAGGAGCTTAAACAAGACTTGTATTCGTTATTATTTGAGTTTACTTTTTGGGAATCTTGGTAAATTGAGCATTTGAAAATAGCTCCTTGGTGAAATATTATAATAAATACAAGAGGAAAAATAGCCTAGTCATCTGACCTAAACATAAATTATGATCAGGACAAGTCGTAAGAGCCATTTACTGCAGCAATTAAACTTGATTCAGCAGGGAGATTTCGTTGTTCTATATTTCAAGGTTTTCTATTTTAACGAATTTTAACACTAATTTAAATGCTTAGAACCACTTTTCGTAGACAAATTTTCTAAATACATCGAAATTTCAAGTAATTTCCAGAAAAAATGTTGAAAAATATGTTTTGTTACATTTTTTAAACTTTTTTGTAATAAACTTTAAAATTCTTGAATAAACTTATTTTCTGCATAAATAGTTATTTTCAATAATCTTTGTTGTAAAAGCTATAAAAATATTTCCAATATCAAAAACCTTGCCAACCTTTTGACTTGGAGTGTACTATAAGAAACAGAATTTGTGTGCTGCCCCCTTTGCTCTTAGCAAAGATCTGAGCTTATTATATCAAGGTAGCAACACTCTACCATTTGGCCACAGCCGCCAACAATGAGATGATGCCACCTTAAAGCAAAGAACAAATCAACTTTTTACAAATTTGTTGGTTCAAATTTATACGGGTGGCAAATATATTTTCGTTTACATTTGAAAGGTTCTTTTTTGCTTCTTCTCCTTTTATAAGAAGCTATGATCAGTTTTGCATCACTTTTTCTATCGCTTTGCTGATCAGTGCATTTCTATAACAATTAATTTTCTGTAAATTCCCATAATATTATGCTCTAAATAAAAAAGGTGAAATATGATCCAACTGTTGATTGTGGTCAACGCCTTCTTTACATTTTGTGCTACTAGAGAAACATCAAGAAAATATCAAGAATAACACAAGATGTGTTCAATGGCCTTTATCCTTATTTATTTACGAGTATGTTATGAAATGTCACTCCCCTGCTGCAGGTTCCCTTTTTTTTTGTATTCTTTTTTTTTTGCTGTTGTGTGGCGCTTGTTTGTTATTGTAATATGATCGTTGCCACTTGGTATGGTTTAAGTATATAAGGTAGGGCCACTTTCGCTGTGGCAACACAAAGATTGCCCTTTGTTTTTGTTTTTTTCGTTAAGCACTTGCTCCACTTGCATTTCAGCATGTTGATGCTAATTGAAAACCAAGTTGGCAGCACTCAATCAAAAGGGCTTGTCTTTGGGTTGGGACAATCCCAGGGGACAACAACTGTGTGTCAACTACATATAAATTTTCATATTCAGAGATCTGCAGTAGCAGCAGCAGCAGTAGCAGTAGCAGCAGCCTGCTGTTTCTCAAGAATTTCTCCAGCAGTTTTATTAGCTCCTGTTTAGCACAAGTGAAAGAGAAGCTACCTGATGTGACTTTTCATATATATATATATATAGAGAGAGGCGTAACCCATGTCGCGTGGCCTTTCCTTCGTCTCTCAACAGCAGCGGCAGCTGACTTTTATAGACCAAAACTCTTGACCTTATCAACATCCTTTTTTTTGTTTTTATGAGTTTGCTTTCCCTCTCTTGACATTTTATGTATTTGACTTTTGGTGGTGATAGCTTTTTATCGCTGCACTTTCATCGCTGTAAATTTTTAAGTATTTCTTCTGCTTCTTTTTTTATGTCCTTGGCCCTAATTAACACCCTAGGGCCATTAACACTTGGGGTTGTCTTTAAGCAATGACTGTCAAACTGTAGACCCACACAGCAGGGCACATTTGGCCCTTCTAATTGGTGACACCTTGTCAATTTGCCATGCTTTACGCTTTAACAGGCTGTCTCTATTAGTTTCAATCATTGAGCCCCGATCCCTGTGGGTTTTATATCAATGTCTAAACTATTCCTGGAACAGGCACCTAAAGAGCTAAGCAGCTTATAACTCAGCTGAAATTCAGCTACGCTCAGCTACCTAGGTAGTTGAAATTTTTAAATTCAATCGGTTTTTGCTCTGGCCACGCCCACGCACAACGGAAATCCGTTTAGCAATTACGCAAAAAGAAGAGGAGAACAAAATATCGTCTCAAATTACCTTTTGGTATATATAAACTCCCCAAAGACACACCCTGTCCCTCTTTTTTTTTTTTATTCATTATCTTTTGTTCGAAAACCATTTGGCTTTGTTGGTCATATTTACTCTGCCTGAGGACGCGAATTCTTGCTAAGCTAATCATTCACAAAATAAAAGTCAGCAATGACTTGTCACGCCTCCACCAGTAATTCCCGATTTGCGCCTGCGCCTCGTCATTTCTTATCGGCGACCAAACAATCTTTGTGTAAATAACACACATTTACCTCACATATTTTGTGTTACGTGAAATTATTTAAAGAAAAAGAAACCACAAACAAAAACAAACATTAACCGGGAATCGTAGTTTTAACAACAATTTTGTATTTTTTTTTTCTGTGACCGAATTCCAGGAAATCGAAATCAAAAGCGGCAAAATTTTTGAATTTGACGGAAGTTGTAGTAGGAGAGGAGAGCACGATAAACTATTTTGTGCCTCTGCTTGTCAATCGTCACCTGTATAAAATGAAGACTCAAAAATCAATCGGAGAGACGAATGTCCATCAACACTTTTCTGCAAGGGGGGGTTTACCAGATCATGTTGGGGGTGGTGGGTAAGTATTATTGTCAAAATTTGATGTATTGTGTAATTAAGACCCTTTGTTCAAATCTGAGGTTTACCTTACCAACAGATAAAATGTTGGGTAACGAATTTTTGATAAATCTATCATACAGTTATCGTGTCCAACGCGAGAACTATTGAATATTCAATATTTCAGTTGAGTTTTTCCAATGTTAAAAAACGTTTTTCGACCCTGTCACCCCTTAAAGTATTGGTTTAAGACAATGAAAGCTCTTTCCTTGTGTTTTTTTTTTCAGTTAAGCTTTAGTATTATACCTTAAAGTTCACTATAGATGTTTGCTCGACTTTGTTGCTTTCATTACGTTGCAGTTCCCAACTGTTTAAGGCAGCAGAAGACATGATATACAAACAAAATAGAAACTACTCTTATAAGCGAGGCTCGATCGAGCTTCCGTCTGCCCAAGTTTCGGTTGCGCACAGTGCGTGTATTTTGTTTTTGGTGTCGTCTGCTTCAGTAGATCTGTTTTTACTATTCTTTCCGAAGCGTTGCAATTGCTAGTGGGACTAAAATAACGGGCTGGCTGAGCCAATAGAGCTAAGGATTGCCCATCGCTAGTTGTAGGTATTGATTGTTTATGATCTTTGGCGTTTTGGATAGATTGAAACCTATTCTATAAGACTACGTACCAGTATGACCTATTGGCAAACCTTTACTCTTCAGTAAAAAGCCGGGAGGTCTTTGTCGTAGTATTACAACGAATTTCCGATCTTAGTTTGGGTAGAATGCATAAGTTATTTATAATGCGAGCAAACACAACTAACTGACCTCGAGCCTGCAAAACTCGGTATAAAGAAGTTTTACACGAACAAAACACGTCAATAAAATAAACCGAACCATTATCATCTTATTTTTTCTATCGTATTTTTGATTCGATTCTATTAAAATAAAATTTGCATTTTAGGATAAAAATAGTTAACCTAGTGACTTTCTTCTATTTTATTTAGTTTAATTTTTTCTTTCTTTTTTCAACCTCCCTGTTTTATTTGGATAAATTTTTCTTTCTAGTTCCCTTTAACAAATTCGCTTAAAATTTTTCACAAATTAATTCACTTTACTTACCTCGATCGACAATTTTGCCAAATAGATTTTTGCCACGCAAAAAATTTCGCGTTGAGCAATTCCAACGACGATTTCTAAACTGATGTTGACACTCGCTTATGGCCAAATTGGCACCCTTGACCAGGGCACCCAAAACACCGGGATTGTCGCGCACCAAGCGGCGCTGTTTTCGTCGTAATGTGGAATGTATGGCCGGATCCACATACACCATCCCCGTGCTGATGGGTGAAATGTTGTTGGGTTCACCCACCTTGGCAATGCCCCTAGAAAACAAAGAGAGAGAGAGAGAGAGAGAGACATTGTTAATAGAGCAATCTTTTTTTCGGTCAAAACTATTTAATGCTTCAGCTGGTGCCAGCTGGGACAAGTTCAAACTGAGGGCTTAATATTTTCGTTTTTTCCACTTGACTTGAGTTTGAGTTTTTCGGGTTTTTCACTTGCGGCTTTTCTTTTATGCACGTCAATTGCCGGCGTTACTCAGGCAGAAACCACACACAGTGACAGACACACACACACTCGCAACATAGATGAGGACAAATATTTGCCCACACTTGTCGGCTCTGGCTTCTCTTCTTTGTTGTTGTTGTTGTTTTTTTTTGTTTCAATTTTGAAAAATACAAAATAATAAACAAATATCGGACAATTGCCTGTTAATTACGGTGGGAAGGAATTTTTTGTTTTAAACAATTGCGTAATGCAAAAATGTTGTTAAACTCAATCGAAAGTGTAACACAAAAAACAAAAACAAAACCAGAATTAACTTGAAACAAAGGCTACATTTGTTGCTTGCTGCTGCTGCTGCTGGCCCATCGATCGATTCACAATTCCCAGGCGGATTAAATCAATGCCTGGGCCAAGATTTATGCGACGGCGCGCAATTTGAACTTTTTGCGCCGCTGTTCTTCTTGTTGTTGTTGTTTTTTTTTTATTGTTGTGACTTGAATTAATGCCGTTATAAAAAGTTATTAAGGCTTAGCTGAGCTCTTACACACACAGAAACACACACATGATAAACCAAACATCAACTAGCTACAACTCAAGTCCATACAAAGTAATCTTAATAGACATTAGTTCAACTCGCTGCAGATGGCAAAATAACAACAAACGCTAATAACAAGATTTTGCTGGATAAATCATAAAAACGGTTCTCTTCAATCGCTTTTACGCACTGCAACAACAATTTTTTGACCGTTGCAAGAAACTTAATCTTTAAGAAGTTATGTTAAAAGTATGAATAAATTAAATAAACTGTATTTTTTTAATAAAATTTATTTATTTTACTTTATGCTGGTATTTATACTGATATTCATCTAACTACTGAGTTACTTAAGATAAGATACTGTCTTACTTAATAATATATTTGAATCCCTCACACTGTATCAAAAACCTTTTATTCTTAATCTCCTGAAAAAAGTATGCCAAAGAAGTATCATACTAAAAACACACGACCTCAGGCCGACTAGGCAACAAAATTTATACATTATAGAAATCACATCTCACTGAAGGTTGGACTCCTCAAGGCTCATTCATAAGGCAGTCATGCTCCTTACCTTTTCCTTACAAATCAATCCACTTGCTAAATTTAAGTATCAAATTTCCAACTGCAAATTTCGACAAAATTGGGGTTTAAAATTAGAACTTTGCAGCGTTAAATTGTGAAACAAATTTATTCAGGCAACCATTAAATTTATTCTTTAATCAATCCAACAGGGCAACTATCATTCAACTAGCTTCAAATTCAAAGGTTCTGCCGGAAATCTTAGGTCATAAAAGAAAGCCTTATAAGACTCACAAAAAAATCTTAAATTTCTTAAGTTCGGGCTTTTAGGAATCTGGCAAGGCTACTAGCTTAAGCTTTGTCATAGCTACGTGGAAAATAAGGTTAGAAAATTCTTTTTTTTTTTGGCTGCCGTTCTTAAGGAAGCCCAGAAAAAGTATTTCAACACCAGTCTTAAGAATTTACTTTTATTAACCCAGGAGAAGAGCCATGAGAAAAAGAAACCAAATGAACAGCTGTCAACCCAAGCTGAATCCGAACCGGCGGGTCTGTTCTTTCGTAGAAACTAAAGCTCAATTAGCGCTTATTTATATCTTTTTTTCGTCTAAGTATTTTCTTTTATTTATTTCTATACAACCGTTCGGTTCATGCCGTTCGGTTCATGCACCTTATAAACCTTATATAAAATATTTTTAAATTGTGTTATCAGACTCAACGAAAGGAAATATTTCGTATCGTTTTTAGGCCTGTATTTAGATGAACTTAAATCTTAGTTCGGCACAATACTTCATATCATCAAGCATTCAGTTTTCAAAGCTGTTTGAAAATTGTTCTATTCACAGTCGAACTAAATTTTTATTTCATCATGTTTTATAATATTGACAAAGAATTGAAATGGTTTAAGAAATTGGAAATTAAATTCTTAAGAAACTTTGGAAAGTGCCAAGATAATATATCTAGCCTGTAGTACTGAAACAGCAGCTGTAAACACTGGGCCATGTTCCGAATTCCGAGTCGATTTTTGTGTTTCTATTCTGAGTGGAAATTTTATATTAGTATATAAAAGGAGACAACTAAATCTACGGCTACTTGATTAGGTGGGAGAAAACTCGGAATTGTTCTAGCAGTTGAAACCAATTGCTCAATACCAAGTGGTTTCAATTCGACAAAAAAAGACTACGGGATCTAGTTGTTACACAGATCTACTTGTCACATTTATAAAACTAAAATTAAAAATGGAGCCTTTTACACGAAAATCGACTCAGAATTTAGATCGCACCAGTTCCAATTTCTAAGCGGTAAGCAGTTTTGGATATTTGAATATTTTCAAATTTTTCTCTTTTTCTGCTGAATAAAATGCTCAACATCAATCAAATTATGCTTATCATTTTAAGTTATTAAACCAATTAATTTTAAACTTTTAATATTTGGGAAGAAAAGTGGAAACAATTAATAAGGTTTGCAACTTAATTAAATATTAATCCGATATAAAAATAAAACATATAATTTTTGCTGTAGTAAATACAATGTATAAAATATCATAAAGATATGAAAAAAATATGAAAACCAACTTTCATCAATATAATTTTGATATAAAAAACTATCATAATGTTATAACAAAAAGGTAACATGAAAATGTTATCCTAAATTATATCAATATATAAATGTATCATATAGGCTTGAAGAAAATATCACATTAAGTCCCAGAATATCAATTTTACTTCTGTGTAATAGATAGTTCAAAAGTGTAAAATGTTGTAAAAAATTCACACCTTTGAGCAAAAAAATATTTAGAAATATATAATATTCACTTTTTTAAAATATTAAGGAAATGGTTAAAACCTTAAGCATTTTTAAATACCTGAGGTCACTAAGAGATCAAAATTTAACAATTAAAAGCGTAGCGGTGAAGCAGTTCACCACAATATTTCATTTTATTTGATTTTAGATTTGTAATTTTTGGAAGCTAAAATAAAGATTCAGTAACGCTTCGTTATAGCTTGTCTGATGTTTGGTAATTGCAAAAAAAATAATAAGCAGTTAAAGCATCATCGAAAATAATTTAAAAAAAAATTATTTTCAAATCAAACACTTTTTTTAAATTTTGCTTTCGTTCAGGTTCAGATTTGGCCAAAAAAATATATCTAGTTCAGTTCAGGTTCAAGTTGGACTTATAAAATACTTAAAGACTTGAATCGCACTTTATTTTTGGTGTTAAAATGTTATTCACTTCAAAAAATTTTTTGCCAAAACAAAAATCTCCATACAAAATACACAAACAAAATTTTAGTGTCCTAATTTTTTATGGATATTTCTGTTTGGGCAGCAGTTTTGTTAGAGTGAATACTAAGCTATAACCAGAAATGTTATTATTCGTTTATTAATAACTGTTTGATATAATTAAAATAAGCCAAACAAATTGCAAATGCAAATGCAAAATTTTAATCCCAAAAAGTCCCACTTTTGTTTTGAATTTAATTTGCTTATTAAATTTAAGTATATTTATGTTCAATATCCGGTTTAGTTGAAACAGGCTGAATAAGCGTGCTTTGAAAGTGAAACCGTTTTTGACAGATATTTTAATTTCCTTTAATAACACTTTCTTTTCTTATTAATCCCCAAATAAGTTTAATAAATTTAATTTCCTTAAAAAACTCATCTTCTAAACTCATTTTTAAAGTCATACATCCAAACTCGGTCTCTAACCAAATACCTTAACAAAACTCTTCAAAAAATATGTTGAGCAAAACAAAAGACTTAGACAACGAACTTGATTTTTTTTTTCATTCAAAAACTGCAATTTCTTTCCAGACGCTGCGGTAGATCCACTAATGCATTAAAAAAAAGTGTGTCACACACACACATGCACACACACCTATACAGGTAAAAGTTACAAATGCGCGTTTAGAATATTTAATTGGTTTCATCAGTTTTTTTGGTTGCTGCATTTTGTGGCTTCCGCATTTTGTGCGTGACTTAAACATCTTTGTTTGGTGGGTATAAAAAACTGCTCTCTTTTTGTTTTAAAGGCGCGTGCCTGTCTTCCAAACCAAAAAAAAAACTACTATAAGTTGTTGTTGTTGTTGTTGTTTGGCTTTCCGACGCTGTTTGCTTATAAACTTCTCATCGTGTCGCTAATTGTTTGTGCTTCTGCTCTGTTCGTTCATCTTACAAAATGCAATTGCAACTATTTTTTACTTACCACCACATGGAGCCTCTCCCCCGTCCAGTTTTCTGTTTACTTTCCGCTTCATGCGTGGTGGACAAGGCCATAAGGCAGATGACAAATATATAACTTAAATCCATTATTTTGCGCTGGCTGAATACACTTCTATTTTTTTTCTTCTCTTTATCACTCCAAAATATATTTTCGTTGTTTGTTTGATTTAAATATTTGGTTTTCTTTCTCGGACAATTTCACGTTCAATTAGCGCACTATAAATGAGGCATAATCATCATTAGCATTGAATTTCATATTTGTGTATTTAAGATCACAAGGCAGCACATTTCAATGTATTACACTTGGAGAAAAACTAGGTTTCCATTTGTTAAACATCAAGTTGGTAAATTTTAAGTCGCGACGCAGCGGAGGAGTGAAAGATTGTTGCCCGGTTCAGTGCCAACGCTTAACTGAAACACACGGTTCATTCTTAGCACCCGACTCTGCGCTGCCAGCAGGCACAAAACAGCCACACGGCATCGCACGTCGCACATCGGAGATCATGATCGTTCAGTGCCTCGTATTCGGTTGACACACGACGACGACGACGAAAAACGTTTTGTTGGCTTCGTGTGCGAGAGAAGGTGGGAGGAGCATTTCGTTTACTTTACGCCAAGCGGCTGCCTTGTGTCCGAAGAGTTCAGCTAGCTGATGTGGCTAAATATAGCCAGCAGCTGCCTCACTGCTTGTATTGCTTGAGTATGGGTGTGCTTGTGTTTGTGTGTGTGTGTGTCTGTGTTGTATATAGCCGGCCCGAACTGCACCCAATAAGAAATGGCGGCCATGTGGTGTGGCACAAATTTCGGTATTAAAATGTTATACGAGAGATATTTGCGCAATTTAGTGGCAGGCCACAAAAAAATTGTTAACTACATTTAATTATAATCATTTAAGGCAATTTCATCGATTTGCTTCACCCCCCCTCGACTATTTTATGAAGTGAAATTTACACAGATTTAGATTTATTTCGTTGATTTTGTGATTTGTGTGAAAGGCAAGTTTTTTGATTTGACTTATATTATTATGATTATGGGAAGGAATTGGCCTGCAATTACAAATTGTGTTTAATATTATGCCAAAGCAACTTTTGCTTTAAGCTTAGATTTAACTTGATTATAAGAAAGAGCTAGGATTTTGTTTGCAACTTTTTGAATACAAATAAATAAAGCTATGGATCCACATGCAAATAATCTGCTCAATAAGGACCGAAGATGTTCCATTGAGGCCTATTTAACCAGTTTTGCATCAAAAATTTGTGCAAATTATTCGCCTGTGTGACCTTAGCTTTAGAAACAAAAACTACATTATTTTTTTTTCATTTATTTTTAAATAAATTTATTGAGAAAAAGAGTAAAATTGTGTTCTTGATAAAGACGATTGCTTTTGTTTCTTTTTCGAAGTGACGGTTTATAAAAATTCGCATTTTTATTTTTTCCCCAAACCAATTTATTAAAAAACAAATTTCTTTACATCGGCTTAATTGATGGTGCTCGGGTTTAAGCGATCAATTTTAAAGCAAAAATAACCCCTATTTATGGCGTTGAATATTTTGGTCCGAACTGGGGAAGGGGGAAAAAACAAACAAAAAAAACTCCTATGAGGAACAGAATGGTGTACTCTATTGGCCTGGAATCGTTATGGTATTTGAAGATTTCATGAAGTTAATTCAAACTTGATTTTTAAAGTCTTTTTTTAGAAAAATTTTTTTTTTTAATTTTTTGAAAAAAATTTGTTATAAATAGCACTAAATTTTTTAATAAAAATTTTGATTTAAGGCCACTTTCGATAAGAAAATTTTCGATATTTAAAAATATTTCTGTTGTAGATTGAATATCAATAAATAAATATGTTAAAAATATCAATTAATTTGATGTTCCTGGTTTAGAGATGATGAAAACAGAGGCCGTTACTTGGAATAACCCCTTTAAAGGTCCCAAAGAATTTATTTTAACTGTAGTGTGTATTAGTAGGTTAATTTTTTATTATTTTAGTTTATAAAATGGGTTTTTGAATTTTTAAAATTTATAAAGATATGCATACTCATATTTAAAGAAAGGCAATAACTACGATTTTTAAATAAACATTTGACTATCCGCAACCAGATCCAAAATTTGCTGGAAATGATTAGAGTTTCATTTTACTGGTTTACTGCAATGGATGCAATCTAGAGAACGCCTGAGCAGGAAATTTGTTATTTAAAATCGTAACAGCAAACCGGTAGTTATCGAATTTAAAAACGTTATAATTAGAGAAGGACTCTATTCTTTAAGAAAAATAATAAAAGGACACTGTAAAAAAATAACACTATTATAGCCAGGCGTTTGAAATTACAGACGCTACCCTTAATTGGACATATTACTCAAATAGAGAATGAAGCTTCCAGCTGCCCCGCCATTGATTAAAAATTTAAACAGAAACTTGATACTGAAAACATAACTTAAATGACGAATCTTTTAAGTGTACCTCGGGTTTGGTTCAGGACGTATTTATAATACGTAAAAGTAAGGTTAAATAGTTTGCTCAAATTTTTAAAAGAATTCGGATAAATATGCCTAAATAGGGAATATATCGGAAGTTATAGAGCAGATTATTTTTGGGTAGCTTTAGTTTTAAGTCTTGCAAAGTCCAAGGTAAAAATAATTTAGACAAATTTTCAACAAAGTTTGTTTAAATTATTTTCCTGTGTGAACTTAGCTTAGGAAATTTAATTTGTATATTTTAACTCAATATAAATCGAGAATTTTGGGATTGCTTAAATCGTACTGAAAACTTATACTTTGGATTTGGATAACGATTAATTCTTTTACTGCGCTTTTTTCCGTATTAAACGGTTTATGACCATTCATGTATTAGAACTATCTCACAAATATTCGACTGCATACTTAAGAATGGCGAATATTCATCAAGAAGTGCGATGCTCTGTGTCCCACGAGGAAATAAAGACCCAAAGAGAGATCGAGAAGTCTTATAGTCTTTCTATTGATCTCTTAGTTAGTATAAGACTATGGACCTCACTGAGAAGTCACGATTTGCCAAATTAAGCAATTTTTTTTTATTCGGTTTGAATATAGAAACCTCCAGCAGCTATATAGAAAAATTACAATTTATTTAAAGTAATGAAAAAGGACTTTGTCTTAATTTCAAAAATGGTATAGATCAATGTTCTAAATTTTATATAAAATTTAAGTTTGACATGTTGAAAATATATACATATATTTTTATTCCTTTTAAGCATTCCTAAGTCGGCAACCATAAAATTGAACAGCTGCTCTCACTTAAAATTTCTTGAAGCTTGAAAATTCCTTGCTCTGACTATTTTTTACTTGATTCAAGTATTTTTAAAATTTCAATATCGAAATGAATAGTGTTTAAAAATTAATTAAAGTACAATTAAGCAACCAGATTTGTTCTGATCATTCAAGAACTCACACGATACTTATTTTCTAAGGGACGATTTCTCATCTTGTTTATGTATTGCTGATATGTGCTGGGTAAGATACACGACAGATGTCCAAAAATATCACTAGGCAAAGTAAAAGGTATCAGTGCCTGGGTGAAGGTAAAGGTACATAGAAAGGTAGTTTTTTAAATTATTATTTAATTTTAAAAACAAAATAAAATAATATTACTTCATCACAAATATTTTTGAAGCATAGCAAAGCAAAGAGTATAAATGGAACTAATATTCTTATTAAAAACCTTTCCTCAAAAAATTCAATAATTTTAAATTTTCAGAGCTTTCTAGCCAATAAGTCAGGGAAAAAAACATGAAAATAACCAATTTTGTCCATTAAAACGAAAATAAAGGAATGTTTCTGTACAATTCAATAAACTTAATAAGCAGAATTATTTCAGTATAAAATCTTTTGAAATTTAAACAAGGTCTGAAATGTTTACTCACTGGGAGATTTTTTGGTGCAACTTCCACGGGCTTGAACTGAACCGCCGACTCTGCGTATATTTTCTTTGAGGAATAGATTTGGTCTGTAGAAACTACTCTAAAATGGTATTACAAAATATCCAAAGAAAAAAAATCATTACAAATTTGAATTATTGTAATTCTGTGTAGAATCTAAAGTTTCACTCTTATCATCGAAAATGTAAAACTTCCAATTCAACTCGAGAAATTCCATGACAATAAGTTCCATTAATTTTCTATTATAGGTATTTAAACTTTCATTCACAACAGTTTCTCTAAAAGTCTTTAAAACAATTTATTGAAGTACCTAGTCCCTTACCTTTTGACTATATTAATGTAAATTTAGACCAAGGTAAGGTAAAATGTACGCAAATACCTAGTAACATTGGTTAGGTGTCAGATATACCTTTAATTTACTTCGATATTTATAAATCTGAATTTAGATAAATCGCACCTATGCTTGGATTAAATAAACTTGGCTAAGTACTATAAACAATTAATTTTGTTAGCTAAATTCTTTCCAACAAGTAAATAAGTAAAAAGAATTCAACAAACTTTTCATACACCAACCAATCGCCTTTCCTTTACAGCACGAACAAGTTTTTTTGTCCAGAGTTTTCGGAGTAAATTGTTTCGGAGTTGGCTGCTCGTGGCTTATATACTCACACACACTAACTCACGCACACAGTCTTACCTTTTGTGGTGTCTGTTTCTTTGGATGCAGTTTGCTTGGCTGCTTTAGCTAATTGGGCATGTGTGTGTGTGTGTTCTGCTGCACCCGCTTGCACCTACCAGATGAGCCCAAAACAGGCCCAACTCTTCTTGCTTCTGCTGCTTCCTCCATTTCCCCCGTCCCCGCCGGGCATTCTAGTCAGGCTTTGGCTTTGGCTGCCGCTGCAGTCTCTGCCAGCCATTTTCTCATGAATTAAATGTATTTTTAAAGATTATGTCAAAACGATTAATGGGCTCATTATTTGAGGCATTACAAAACTGATCAGTCGCCTTAAAATGGCGTTCGCCTTAGGCTGATATGATGAAAGGGTACCAATATTTGCACAGTGTCTCACACAGAATGAAAAAAAAAAGAAAGAGTTGTTAGAGTTTTGTTAGTATTTGCTTAGGCCCCGGGGCCTGCAAAATTAGCGCGTTCTTATTAATTTTATTGCTGCGGAAAATCCAAATGATGAGGCACAGACACAGCCAGCCAGCCAGCCAGAACCCGGAGAAAGGCAGATATGTAAACAAATCATAAAAATACCAAAAACCTCTGCTGTAGGTATGGAAATATGTGCGGGTTGTAAATGAGCTGAGTTGAACGCGTAAGCGATGAACTGGGCGTCTCATTAAAGTTCACTGGTTAGCCACAGAATCATAACAAGGAACTCAGTGTCTCTGTTAACCTTCAAAATATCTCATGGCTAATCCATCAAAATCGAACAAAACATATCCACAACAATTGACACACAACAAACAAACCAACAAACCCAAACCGAAAACCCCCCTGAGGCCTGGTCGCGACTGACCTTGGTCAGAGGCCAAACAGCAGCCATGTCCTTGAGCCACTGTCCAAGGTCAGATTGCAGGTGATTATGAAACAAGTCGGAAAGTCAACTCCCAGCATAAAAGTGTAAAATCTCAGCTCATAATTGCAAATAATCGCCCAGCATCAGCAGCATCAGCTGCAGCGCAACTAAAATGCTGACTCTAGCTCTCTAGCCCTTAGGGATCCTGGGGGCGTTGTCTGGGATAGACCAGGTACACTACCTAATCAGTCACAATCGAAATTTATATGGTCTGCAATCATTTGGCATCATTTGCAACATACCCAGAAGAAGTTGTCAACATTTCCGAGCGGCATTCGCCACGCTGTTTCCCCTGTCCCCTGGCCAGCGTGCACAACATGACGTTTTCGGGTGTGAAAATTGCTTCCAAATAAAAAAAAATTGCCATACCCGGTTGTTGTCCGTTCTCCTAATGTGCCGTGCAAAAATACGCTACGCTTCACTATGCAAAAAGGTTCTCGGGCCAACTGCTGGGCCCCCCGAATTGCCTTTGACTTCTTCGATCATTGCCTGTCATGATCATGTCCAGCTCGCGTTCCTCTCTCTCTCTCTTTCTTTCTGAGAGCGTGTCGCGTCTTTGTTGATCAATTCAAAACAGAGACGATTGCTGAGCACTTGCTGTGAGTGCCAGGGGAATGTTTTATTGCACTCGATTTTACGCTTAAATTTTCCCTTTTGGATAGAGATCAGTAGATTGATCGATCAAGATGTGAGGGAGACAGCTGTAGCGGGTTAAGGAATTGTGTTTTAGATGTGTTGCTTATGAATAACAAAAAATCTGGGATATTTTGTATAAACGGTTGCATTTTACATTTTAATTGTATGACTTTTTTAAGGTAGATAAGAAAATGTTGGTTTAAAGGGAAGGCGAAGCGTTCGAAGCAGTTGGTATCAATTCGCAAAACATTTGTTAACTGATCTAGTAACCGAACATATTTTTCATCTTGACACATAAAAATAACAATTTAAATTATAAATAATTATCTAAAAGATTAATTACTGACACATAGTTCATTAGTACATTTATTAGTTATGGCTAGTTCATTTAAACTGGTTCTTAATCAAGCATTGTTTTACATTTCTGGCATTTATCAGATAATATCATTATCTGTAAAGGGTACTTAAATTACCACATTGCTTCAATATCGGGTGGCAACCTTGAACGTCAAAACCAAATCAGATTTAGAAATTTAAAAAAATATCACCGTCCTCTTTCCTGCGTCAGCTCGTATGCTTAAAGACAATTTGCGGCTATCGGGGTAGTATTGCAGGAGAGGCCATATAAAATTTGTTTATATAGATGTCCTGCTAGGTATTGTAAATTTTTAACGTAAATTAATCAGCTGGAGAAATTAAAAACACACATTTAGATGAGCTACTCAGTTTCCAATTTAATTTCCAGACAATTGAAAATCTAGCTTTATATCAAATGCTTATATTCCTTATATTTAAATTTTCTGACATATGCGCCGAGTAATTAAGGTGACAAAAAACCTTTTTTTTTGATACACTTGCAATATTGTCCCATTGTTGCAGAAAAAAAAAAGAAACGGATCGGTCGTGAAAATTCGAATTAATATTTTTTCTGAAATGATATTCAATGATATTTTTCTTAAACTCATACTACGTTTATGCACAAACAAAATATCATGCTTAGCCCTTCAAAGTATATTATGTTTAGAATTTAAATAATAATGCAAATATTTATTTTTTAGAAGCCTTAACACCATATTTTTTGTATACCTTCTGACTGGTCCGAAATCAATGATGTATTAAGTAAGATGTTGCCTTAACTGACTTAAAAAATTATCTCGTTCAAAACTAATAATTGAAGAAAAGAAAGTTAGTACACTATTACATAACGTAGTTTCAGCAAGTATGAATTTTATATGCTTTTAAGGAGTTTATAAAAAAATTTGTACAAATCGTATGACTATATATATCATTCATAAGAACGATAGGTCAGAAAATTATTTTTATTAGGAGAAAGTTTTTGTTATTAGGGATGGCGTTCTTAAATTAAGCAATTATCTTTTTACAATGCTTTCTTTAAATAGCTCTTCCAAATTCATTCAAAATGGTATGACTACAGCCCATGGCGAAATCGCAGTCAGGGAACTATATGAAACCGGAACCGTACAATAAAGGATTTAGAGTTACTTTTGCTGTAACTAATTGCTTGAGGACAATAGCAGATCAACATTAGCTCTACATAAAAGCTCAGATTATTTTGATTTGATTTGCTGTTTGCCTGAGAAAAAGTGAAATTGAGTCAGTCTATTGTTACTTAATTGGGATGTACAATTTTTCTCTTGGACTTGAAAAAATTTCACTAATTTGTGAAACTCCAACATCCCTGGGGACGAAAGGCAACATTTTCAAAAAATGTCTAAAATTGATTTAAAAAATGTTCTAATACAAATTGTAACTCTCATCGCAGCGTCTGAAGCAAGTGTGTGCGTATCTGTATATATTCGTATGAAAACACTCAAAATCAAGGGAACCACGTATGTCGTAGTCGGGATACTCGACTGCAGTGCTGCGTCAGTTTAGTTTACAATGCGAAATACTCTCGAAATTTGTGACCTATATAACAGTTTTCAATGATTTCTTGTATACTCTAAGCATAATTTGCAATTTTCAATTCTAGCTGGTTTCTAACATATAAGAATTTTTGAAAATGGTCAAATTTTTCGTAATGTTATGGTAAAATTTACAATAGATAACTATATTAGAGATATCGAATTTCTAAGAACAGATTCAGTTCATTGTAAAACTTGCTTGAATCAATAATTAATTATCTAAGACATGTGAGCATCTGTATTAAAAATAACAATATTTTAAGATTAAATTAGGTTTTGTTGTAATCCAAGCAGCTGATATTTGATATATTGATTAAAAAGCACTTCGGAACAATAGTTCCGGTACAAAAGTCGTTTTGAGAATAATCCCTGTTTAATATTTATTTGCAATCTTTGATGTTTTAGCTTCTTCAATCATGTTTCAGTTGGTTAAGTACAAATACATCTGATCCATCTGGATGCTGATTTTAGGTGAGCGGCTTTTTGTTACCGCTACAAGGTACACTCAAAACAAAAAACAATAATTCAGTGCTTAAACAGGGTGAAATTCAAAGCACAAACGATCTCAAAAGCTGACTTAGTTAAGTTCAATCTGAACAAGTTCTGATTCTAAGTTCGTTTTTTTTGGGCAAAGATCCTTTAACTTAAAATCGAATGTTTTCAATGACATTATTATTGTTCTTACTCTTATGTTTAAAAATGTGATTGTTTCTGATTTTTCCATGATTAAAGGAAATAATAATAAAATGTCTTTGAAATTTAGCAACAAAACGGTTTAAATTTAATCATGGACTTACTTAAAATATACACTTAAGGAATTT
The DNA here is from genome assembly GCA_018904225.1 of Lordiphosa mommai. Lineage (NCBI taxonomy): Eukaryota > Metazoa > Arthropoda > Insecta > Diptera > Drosophilidae > Lordiphosa > Lordiphosa mommai. The sequence goes on along the minus strand of JAEIFT010000525.1, from coordinate 78,392 downwards.
TGTTTATCATGTCGTACTCCAGATATCAGCGATTAGATGTTTTTTTGGTATTTTAAAAGATTAAAAAAAAAAAAAAAAAAAAATCTTAGTTAGAAATCCATATTTATTTATCATATTTACTCCACCATTATTTCTCACACCGTATTGCCAACATAACGCCAATTAAAATGGCTTCTTCTACCACCATGATCGGCCGTGCACCTTATTCCACCACCAAAACGCTTGACTGCCCCTAACTTAACGCCATACTTTTCATGTTGTGCTCCGTTTCATGGCTGCTGCTCGACCGATCGCACTTCCGGACCGCAAACCAACCGCCAGCGTTGATGATAATGCATTATGCAGGAGCAGCAGCAGCAGCAAGCATTCGGCAGATAAAGAGAACTTTAACACCAAGCCAAGCATGCAAAGATAATGCCAAACATTTTATAAAGCCACTTAAAAACAAAAAAAAAAAAATGCTCGCTCATAATAATTTTTTTTTTGTCTATCTTATGGCACGGGAAATATAAATTGTGACGGGGCCCAAAAACCATACATTTTCTACACTGTCATCAAAGCGTAACTAAACGCCCATTTTTCTCAACTCCAAAGTCAAAGTCGACCATTTTCGGTAGTTATTAGTGGCATATTTTGGCCTAAAGTGCGTGAACCATGTCGAAAAAGGTGGCCGAAGCAACGAAAATTTATTGTTTAGTGTCTGGAGAGTGGAAGTTAACAACAAAATGGACCTCCCCATGAGCACGCAAGGTTTTAGTTTTTGGGAACGAAGAACGAATATTAACGCCTCGGGGCCCAGAGTGTGGGTAACTGTTGTTTGGGCCAAAGCAAAAACCTCTTACCTTATTGGTCGTGCCAGGCGACCACCATCATCGACAAGCGGAGTCTCTCGCTCTGGCTGGCTGAAGCTGTAGCTGCGGCTGTAGCTGGACCCGGCCTGATGATGATGATGATGGCGTTGATTATGGCTTATTTTCAAATCTCCTTTCTACTTCTTCTTGGAAGCGAGTCAAGCAAATTATTGTAGAGTCATCAATGGCAGGCAGACTGGCGGCTTGGCAGCAGCATCAGAATCAGAATTGAAGCACAAGAAGTTGAGGCTGTGGGAGTGGGAAGCACGCAAAGTTAAAGTAGAATCAATGGAAGCCACAATTGCAGCTGTTGTTGTTAAGGCTGGCATTATAATTTAAATTTAGTTTAAGGGATGTACCAGACAAGAAGCAAAAATTCACAATTATTTTTTAAATTTTATTAAAAAAAAAAAATTTTAATGTATGATTTTATTTATCATTAAAAAGTGAGATACAAATACTTATCATAAATTTATGAGGTATTTTGACTACATTTATTAGGGTAACACTCTCTTGTGATCATCAGCAGAGCTCCTTAATTTAAGTGATCGCTAGTTTCTTACTTTTAAAATGGACGCATTCAGCAGAACAGTTTGATCAATAAAACTAATATTCTTAGGGGTATATAGATAGGCTACTTTTCTTTTTACATGTTATTAAAATTTAATGGTGGAAATGTATCAAATGAAAAAAAAAATTTTTATTATTGCATTGATCAGTGATCACTTTTGATAAGTATCGACGATCTAGAAATCATCTACATGTTATTAAAATTGAATGGTGCAAATGTATCAAATGAAAAAAAAATTTTTTTATTTTTCATTGATCAGTGATCACTTTTGATAAGTATCGACGATCTAGAAATCATCTTCAGGTATCAAAAACCATCGAAAAATGTATGTATTGGAGGCAGACACTGATTTAGAGGATCGCTAGCTTCTTTTGATACTAATGGACGCATTCAGCAGAACAGTTTTGATCTTTGATAACTAATATTCTTAGGGCTACTTTTCTCAAGCATTTTATTAAAATTTTAGGGTGGAAACGTATCATATATAAATTTGATTCGTCACCTAAAAGAACTCATAATTATTATGGTATTGATCAGTGATCAATTTTAGTAAGTATGAACAAACTTCTATAAGATCGTAGGAATCACTTTTAGGTATCATGGACCATCTTAAACTGCATGCATTACAGGCAAAAATTCTTGAGGAACCTTAAGAAATTTTCGGTTCATTGTTATCTTCAATAGAAGAGATCAGTGATCACATTTAATTCTTTTAAATGATGAAATCGAGGCTATCAACTAAGTTCCCCAGTCTTCTCAATATTTTCTTCAAATAAATCTTTTTTTTGTTTTATGTGTCTCCAAAATATTAAACCATATACTTTCTCCCCACCAAACATAATTCCATACAAGTTAACAATAAATTGTATTATAAGAAGGGGGCCAAGCGAGCATAATACAAGATAGTACCGATGTGCATGGGGGTGGGGATAATTAATTACGCCGATGGTATTATTTCCTCTGAGTAAACATTTAATAAATTAAAAATTTTTAATTTCCTATCATCGTCTGGGAATCGAAACTCAGGATAACCGATTGGAACACGGGGAATGGCCGCACCATCAGCTCACAAGACCACGCATCTCATACTTTCAAGTGTGCGCCAAATGACTTAAAAGAATGCAGCCGATTATGTTATGCTCGTAATTTGTAATAGTAAGTGGTGGTCTAGTGGGTAAGTCTGCTGACTTAGAATGCCGAGGTCGTGGGTTCAATTCCTCTTGGTTAACCAAATAATTTTTTTTTGTTTTTTTTTTGTACATTTTAGTTTTCAAAGTGCAAGAGTTCAAATAATTCATTTCGAGATAATTTTGCATTCCAGATTTACGGCTTTATTGTTTTTGACAGTAGTAGGTAGCATACTTGCACATTCAAAGATTAACATGACATTACCAACGCTTAGGAAACAGACCATAAAATTTATTGGTGACGTATTGGAAGAAAAAAATTGTCTTCAAAATTTTCATTTTCAGGTGGGTAAATTCTCATATTTTAGTGTAAATAATTACTATGAATGTTGAGTTTTTGGCAATTTATTGTTTTAGAACTGCTCAGTTAAAATTAGGTTTTTTCTTTTTTGAGTTGGTATGTTGAAAAAGTATAATGAGCAAAATTTCTATCGACTTAAACAGTTTCCTTTTCAGTGTCGAAATTGTCTTAAATTTTAAGTCACTAAAAAATCTAATCGAAATTATGATTTCTGTTGGTAAATTTGAAAAGACGTCGTTAAAAACTAAAGTGAAAGGAAAGTACAAAATAAAATTTCGTTCTAAGATCAAATTAAAAAATGGTAATAAATGGAACGGCGTTGAAAACAAAATTTCTATCAACTTGAAGTTTGTGAAATTTTATTTTAGCATATGCGAAAGAATATATATTTTCGATAAAATAAAGTTAGGTGGTCAAAACAGAAGTAATAGGTATTCACACAAAGCTTGCCTTCTGCCCAAAGGTTGAAAAAACCATCATATCTTACCATTTCTTTAAAATTTAGACCATCTAGTGTGAATATTTCAGACTAATCTGATATTTCAAGCGCGTCTTCAACTTAAAATCTATAAAACGATTTACAAACAAAATATAGGAAAGAGAAATCAAATTTAAGAATTTCATTCTTCTTTCAGCCAATATATATAAAAATCTTCTGCTACTTTTATGGGTGATCACTAATCAAAAATGATGGGAATGCTAGCTCTTTTCTACTGATTCAGTAATTCATAATTCTTCATAGATCTCCAAATGATCTTAATCTCCCTCTGTCATATACAGAAGCAACAAGTTTTTTGTTGGCTTTTCCCACACTTATTGACAGGCGGCAGCTTAAGGCCATAAACAAATAGACAAACACAACACTCGCTTTTTGGCCGCAAGTCCAAGCCCAGGCTGAGTGGCTTTTGGCCAACTAACTTGTTTTTTTTTTGTTTTTGTTTTTGTTGTTTGCTATTTAATATTTTTTTTTTCGTTTTTGGAAGCTGCTACTAAGCTCTAGGGGCGAGCCAGGCAACTTCTGTCTTTAACTGCGGTGTTTAAATAAGCAAATAATGAAGATGAGGCGTTGGCTACTGACGACTACCGGCGACAGCTTTGTCATTGTGCAATTAACGTGCACAAAAATTTAAATTAATTGTCGGCAAAATGGCGCCAATAAGGAAAAAATTAAGAAGATGATGGAGTTGACACGCCCTAGCAAGACGAAATGCTGGTGTGGCCAGCAAAGTGTTTGATAAATGAGGTTTGGGTGTGACATTTAAAATAGGAGTCCCAGTAAGTGGGGTAGAGGAGCTATATTTGTCATAGTTCTCTTACAAACAACAGAAATTTAAAAAAGAATTTCATAACCAACGTTCACTCCCCCAAAATGTGCGAAATAACTTTTTAAACACCTTTCCCATGATCCCGCTGACCACCCAAATTGCTCACACGCTCATTTTCTAGGAATAACAAACTTTTGTTCACACTCTCTCGATGACTAATTAATACTATGTGGTCAACAATTGAGCGCAGCTACCGATCCCGATCATTTTCCAGGAATAACATTACACAAATAATTAAGTTGTTTAAGGGTTCATTATTGTTCACGGCTTTTGTCGGCACAAGTCACACTCACACACACACACACCAGCTGGCCACTCGAAATCGATTTCGAGGATCAAAAATTTACCCTCAGCCATGTCGAATGGGGGCCTGGGCAGCGATTTTTACCTTTGGCTGCTGACAGAACGATTTTGTACGTGTGGCGGCCCAGGTCAAAGGGCAGCTGGCGGCGTCACCAAGACGCGACGCTATGGAAAGGGCGCCAAAAAAAAAATACAAAAGAAAATCTTCAATGGATTCGCAGTTCATAAAATGCATAATCTAATGTGCCCCCCCAACTAAAATTGGAAATTTTTTTTTTGTTAATCAGAGGAAATGCAACGACACACACAGACACCAAAGTGGCGCCGCCTTGCGTAGTCTGACGCAATAATTAAGTCATTTAAATTATTAGATGACAAACAAAACAAAACAAAACGTACGAACGAACGAAACACTCATTGACTATTTTTGGGTTTTTTTTTGTCTCGCCAAATCCTCGAGAGAGTTTGTTTGTTTTTTTTTTTTCTTGATCAGGTTCTCACACATACGTGTATTTCCCAACTTGCCGGATCAGGAATCGGTTAATAAAGTTTCCACATTTTATGCAAGTGTCGTTGGAATTTTATTTATTTATTTTTTCTATACTTACTTAAGTGTACAAGTACACGTGCCTAGACAATCCCAAAAATTACCCAGGACATTGACTTTTGCCTGAATGATGCTAAACATTTGTGTGATCCTCTCTCTCTCTCTCTCTTTAGTTGAACATTGTGTAAGTAGGGCTCTTCACTAAGCCGCTGTTTGGTTATTTTTCTCTGTTTTTGGGTTGCACTTAAGTGCTTGGGACAGGCGACTTGAATTTGAGAAGGAAGTAATACTATACGTACATAAGTAAGTTGTTTTCTTTTTTTGTATACCATGACAAGGATGTATTTAGTTAATTGACCAGCTCGAAAGGACGATAATTTAATTGATTAAGTTAATGATTTCAAATTAGAACATCACTTTATTAAATTAGCTTGTATAATAAATTGTTTAACAATATTACTATATATCCGTAAAAACCTACGATTTATACAATTAATTTCTCTCTTGAAGTATTTATATCCCCAAAAAATTTCGAAAACAGTTTTTATTTTTCATGCATCAAAATTCAATCAGTAAATATAGACTTTACCACTTAAAAAAATTCCTAAAAAATATTTTTTACAGAAAAATTTGAGAAAGAAAATAGACAAGGGGGTTTAATAGCACCTAATTGGTAGGTAATGGAATTCAAGTTCCACATCTGAAACTAAAATCTTTACATTACGTTAAAAATAACTTTTATCAGGTCGCTCGATTTTCAAAATTATTCAGATATTTGTCTTGGACAAACAAAAATGTATAAAAATATATAAAGTCATTCAGTCCTGAAAAATGTCCGCCATGTCACACTCCCATTGCTAACGGCGTCCACCACTTGTAAAACTCATGCACAAGAAATCTCGCTCAATACATTCATACATATTTTGGCGAGAGTCAATATCACGGTAGAAAAACATTGTTTATAAATATTAAAATACAAAGCTATAAAAATTCGCTTCTAAAATACATTCGTACATAAGAATGAAGTAAAACTAAGTCTTTGTTTGCATCTCCTGTATTGAAAATCGATGACCCTACAGACCACATAAATACCAAAAAGCCTGAGATGCAGTTTAAAAACTACCAGAGTCATTTTCTGAATGTATATTTTCCATTTTTGGTTACTTTGCTTCTATTTATGAGTATAAAGGGTATCATTGTGCAAATGGGTATAGAATTAATATAACCATGTTCATCTACTCTGAACATCTGATTGCTGGAAGGCCTACAGTGATACAAATAAATCACTCGGAAAATTTTGTGGACCCAGATAGTTTGGCGCATACCCAAAACGTGGAAAGGCTTTGGCGCGACCTCAATGGAAATATATCTCGTTTTGGTAGCGAAAGGGATAACTTTACTGGGTATTTGGGAAAATTCAAACAGTTCTCAAGAAAATCCCAAAACACTCGGAATGTATTCACATTATTCCAGGCTATTGGGCGGCTTTAGAATACAACAAGGGATAACATTATTCGCGCGACACCAACAATCGAGCGATTTAAAAAACAAAATTTTGTCCTGCGGCGCTTCTCACTTTTACATATACCACTCACCTCGAAACAATTCCCTCGAAATTTTTGATAAAATATTCATTATTCGGATGATGTGGGTTTTGGTGTTGAAGATATCAAATGAAGTAAACAAATGAATTGATAGCATTAACTAATGCTGGTTAGTGTTTAGTAAGTTTCAAATTTCGTTTTCAATTTCGACTGAGTTTCCCCCAACAGCGATTATAGCACATGGTTAAGCATTCATGAACTAGACCCTATGGCGGTACCCTGTTTAAAAAAGCGAGCCGAGGTATTTACCTCAGTGGGGTGGGGTTTGGAAAAGTATTCAGAACACTCGCAAAAAATGTTTATGTTAAGGTTCCACACGCAAATAATTGGCCCAAATGTTGATGAAAATTTAGCTAAATAGGCCTACAAAAGGATATTTTATGAATTTTTGTTGTTTATATTCATAGCTTTAGTTTTAAGTCCTGAAAATCAAATGTAATGGCGATTTAGACTGTGGGACCTTAGCTTTAGCTATTTAATTTAACTTTTGATTGAAAGCTAATGTGATTAAACATTTTTTGTATGGACCAAAATTCAACTTCAAAATTCAATTAAAAAAGAACTATGTCCAAACGGCAATTAATTTCTGCATGAAAATTCTATAAAAGGGATTTTTATCTAAATTTTTGGAGTGGGAAGTTAAATACTAAAGAATTACTTAAATTTTTGTATGTGACTACCATACGCAGATTTTGATTGTATCACATTTTGAATATTTTAAACTTTTGGAAAACACAGACGTTTCTAGGTGGGATGAAAAGTAACCTACTTGACTGCCAGAGTGCGCTGCTTTCGCTAAAAAGATTATGGTGTCTTGTAGTCCATTCATATTAAGGCAGACATGTCAAGTATCAACGCGATACAGCCCTTAGTTCGTTTTTGACAGCTGATTGTTGTTGAGTATGAAAAAAAAACCAATTTTTGCATGTTCTCATGGCATGTGTAAGCAAGAGGGAAGGCACGCACAGCTATGCATTCAAAACTTTCTTTAAAGTTTTTATATTCGGATGGGAATCTGTAGAGATTATTGCATAAACCAGGGGTGGGCATGAAATTTGAGTTTGTGGAGCAGTCCAACAACCACTAAGAAGAAATTACCCTTATGTAAGCAGCCCTCCCGTCGTGCCCAAGTCTTGTCTTTGAGAAACAACGGAGTGAACTGACTGAAACGATTGCATATCAAACTTGATTGGATGATATTATATGTGAAGAGTCAGAAATAAGTTCGATCACCAAATCAAATGGAAGAAAAAATCGTACGAAATAAATCTATTTGGCTTTAAGCAGTCTTTTCGTAACCGAGCTTATTTGTGACTTACAAATAACAGAATAAATTGCAAATTAATCTGACATATAGCAGCCATCTAGAAGATGAGAATCAATCAGTTTTCAATCAATCGATTTTTGGGATACCCCTAATTATAATTATTTTTAGGCCATTTTCTTTCTTTTCTACCTATTTCCTGAATATCTTAAAAAAGCGTATAAAAATGTGGTTTCCTTTAAAACAACTTCCTTTATTTTGCCTGCCTTAAAAAAATATCCCCATTCCCCTCCCCCCACCTTAATATCTCTCACATATTTGTGTTTCTTTTGCTCTTATTTCGCTCAATGAAAGTTACGCCTTGTCGTTGTCGGCACTTTCTCTCACACGAAGCCAAACTTCATTATGATCATTGTCGTCATCATCATAAAGATTAAAATATGGGTGGCATTTCGTAGGAAAGATAAGAGTTTTTTTTTTTTTTACCTACCCATTCACCGAAATGTCTCTGATATTAAAAACAAAACTAAAAACAAAAATTAAGACATAAAGCGTCACTAATCGAAAATTTCGAGCATCAGAGGCAGCGGCAACGGCAGCAGCAGCAGCGCGTCGGAGGCAGCGACAGATTCACACCGTCGATAAGCAGCCTAACCAATATTGTATATACCTACGTTTATATATACAGGTGATAATTATATAATTTGTGACGGATGGACAAGCGCACATAAAAATGTTGCACTACAGAGAATTTTATAGTTTTGCCCCGCCCCCTTTTTTTTCTTTTTGTCTTTTGCTTTAGTCCCTCCACTTTGTTTTAGGTGTGGCCCTCTGGCTCTATGGGAAAAAAGAGTGAAAATTGTAGCACTGGGTGGGCCGTGGGAGTTTCGGCCAAGTTGGAGAATTCCTTTTTCCTGCCTTAAGGTTTTGTTCGTGCTTAATTGTCGTCTCGGGGAATTATCTGTCTGTGTGTGTGTGTGTGGAACCTCGCGGATTCCGTAAATTTCACATTCGTTCCGAAAAAAAAAGTTGAGGGCCCAACTATGGGCTATTCGTCATTCGCTTGTCTTCTCGCTCATTATCATCATCTGTGATGATGATCATCATCATCTTGATGCTTCCTCTGGTGTTTTTTTTTTTGCTCGTGGGCCAAAATGACTTTTTGTATACGTTGTCTGCGTTCTTTTCGCCGCATTTCACAGTTTTTGCTCGGCTCAATATTAATTTCGAAAACGTTTTTAAATGGCTAAGACGGGGGCTCATAAGAAAAAATCCTTCTTCGCCAGTGACAGTTTTGTTCAACACACAAAAAAATCAGTTCGAGTTTGGCATTTTTTATTGCCGATTTTGGCGGAGCGTGCAATTCTCCGGAGACATTATCTGAGCAAAAACTAGAACCGGCTCAGAGATTTATTTCTTTCGTTAAGGATTTTTGCATTGCAGATCCTGTCATGGGCCCGGGGCTCGTCATGGGCATCGTGGCAAATGTTTAACATTTGTACGCCTGTTTTTTTTCGTGTGTTCATCTTGTTTTTGGTTGCTTTTGTTTTGTCCATTGTTTCTTTTGTTGGTTTGGCTTTTTGGGTGTTTTTTGTGCCATAATAAAGAAATATTTTTAATAAGCTTTCATTCAATTTTTAACGAGGGTTAAACATTCTGTAGCGACATTCTTTTTTTGCACTTTGATTCATCTAATGGATGGCAGTTTTTTGGGAAGCTGTTCGAAATGGACTCATGGGAGCCACACAAATGCGTCAATTTCAATCAAACTTCAAGTGGTTTGGTGGAGGGGGGGGAGAGGGGAATGACAAAACAGATTTCGCATTGCTACTTGGAGATATATATAAGATCTTGATTCAATTTAAGTAACTTTTAAACTGTTAAGTGGATATATAGAACCGTCATTTGCAAGGATTAGAGGTCGACCAGTGTACGAATTATGACTATTTTCAATCACGGATTCATCGTTTTTATGATGTAATGCTGCATATTTCTTCAAATAGAATCACAATATACTTGAAGAGTCACTTGTGGCCACTCTGATAGTCCTTGTGTTGAGGATCTTTGCTTTTAACACTTTAGCACACTTAGGGCATTAAATTGGTCCGTTATGATGCCGCTTGCGAACTTGTGTCCCGTCCATTCCTTCTATTGGTGGGGACCAATGACTTTTCAATTTCATGAGTTCCTTTGAAATAGAAACCTTCTAGGGGCTAGGTCTCTCTAGATGCTTTTAAGAATCCTGAGATTAGAATGGGCCACTTTTGAGAAGCTTTATGCTCGTATTAATCTTTTATGCTGAGCCTGCACGTAGCCATGGGCATACCTTGAGATTGATTATGGGAAAGGAGGTAAGTGGTAGTGCCCTGTCTTGCGAATTCGTCTGCTTTGCAATTGCCCTCTATGTCCCAGTGCACTGTAACCCAAATAAGGCTTATGTCAGAGTGATCTGTCATCTTCTGAATCTACCGAATTGGAGCCAAGGACTTAAATGGCGGCTTGGCTGTCAGAGAAAATGCTTATTGTACTCAGCTTCTGAGTTATGTACTAGTCACGTAGAGCTTTCTTGATCGCAAGGATTTCCGCCTAAAAGGTTCTACAATGATCTGGTAGACTGAAAGAGTATATATATGCCACCAATATATGTATATAAATTTAAAAATAAATATTAATACCAGGGTTCGTAAAATGCACAAAAATTATTTTCACGCCATGATAATTAACACCAATGTAAAAAATTAATATTTTCAGACATGAAAATAAAAAAATTATATAAGGAAAAAATTATTTTTTTCATGTAACTTACTTGAGCATTTTAAACACGATTGTTATATACAGGCATTTGACTTATTTGAGCTGCATTTTTTAACCATGTAAATAACAGTCGTGTCAAAAATGTTCGAGTTAGTTACATGAAAAAAAAAATTTTTTACATGTGTAAAATAATTATTTTTTACGGCTCGTATATTTTACATTGTGTTAATATCTTGAGTGTAAAGAAAAATGTGTGTTATTTTACGAACTCTGGTTAATACCTTAATAGATTTTGTACGATCCAGCGTTGAGGTAAAGATCTAAAAATGCATAAAATACGTTTAAGTTAGGTCTCTCCAATATTTTTTTGTCTACTTGGCAGTGCTTTATTAACAACCATTGCTAGTCGGGCTTTTCAATTCTTAGCCTCCAAAATTTTCGAAACAATTGTAGACGTTAATAGGTTCTTCATTTTGCAAAAAAAGTCGATCTGCAGACAGCAGTTGTTGCATTTCGTTTAGCAGCAAGAGTGTCGGTCCCAGGGCTACTAACCGGTTCGGAACCGAACCTTTTAAAACCGGTACGGTCCAGGTTCTTGTGATACCTGCACCGAACCCCGTAGGATATAATCACGAGAACTGAACCCGAACACGAACCGAACCATTTTTACTTATTTTTGGGTGTTCTAAAAATTAAATTGAAAGCACAGAATCTATATTTGCACTCTGATTTTCAACCGTCAACAGTAAAGGTGCGCGAGTCAAGGATTTTTTCTTCATGTAATGCACGATTCACGAAATAAAAATTTCTTGACGTACAATTCACGCACACAATTTTTTAGAGCGTTTTGCGTCACGCACGATTCATGCACGATTAAAGGAGGGAACACGAATGATCACTCACGATCAACCGAATTTTTGCGTGGAGAGAACTTAATTCTTTCACACTGCGCCCTTTGTATGGAGCAGCTGCGAGCAGCGGACTCACGAAATCAAAAGAAAATCAGATTTAGAAGTAATTATATTAATCAAATTTTATAGGAAAACATTTCGTGAATACTGTATGAGAACACTAAAGTATGTTATCACGATCACACGTGACTTAAATTCACGCCGCAATCTAGTTTGCAGCCCTGCGGAATGGAAAGACTATATCTTATAGCTGCCACAGGAACGAACTGTTGTAAAAAACTCAGCAATTATGAATATTAAATGGTGTCGAACAGTTCTGCATAATTTGTTCAAAATCATAGGAGTTAACTTTGTCTTTTCGTTTTGTATGAGATGGCGTAAGGTCTTTGTTAATAGTTAATCTGAGAAGCTTATAATTGTGTGAAATAAGTGTACCAGCCTATCTAAGCTTTCATATAAATTTCTCATATAATGTTTGAATATTCTTAAATTTTGCATAAAAAATGTATTGGGGTACAAATGTACCCCAAGGATGATTTCTTAAGGTGAAGGTGTTTGGTAAATTTGATGCGTCAGATTGTAAACAGAAAATGGGGAGCTATATTCTAGTTTAAAAAAAATTGATTTGGTCCCAAATTCTGATTGAAGTTTCAAGTACGGAAGACTTGAAACAATCCCAGAATTCTTGTGTCAATTCGAATAGGCACATTTAAAGTTCGAATCCAGCTTGAAAATTAAGTCTAAGAATTTGTGGATTAGTAAATTTACTAGTCAAGTCAATCCTTTTGTACTTGATATGAGACATTCAGGGATCGACCTACTTCTGACATCGTTTGGGATTGACTTTCATCAAAATTTATCTGATATTTTCTCCTTTTCATCTGAAATTATCCTAAAATTGCTTCGAAATGCTTTAACAATTCAATAAGAATAGATTGTAATCAATCGGCTCGGAGAGTAGAACTGGGTTGGTTCAGTGGTTCACAGAGGTTTTCCTTGGTTTTTGCAGCCACCTGAATCGCGGTTTAGTGATTCACTTTTCTTAAGTTTGATTTCTGGATCTCTGAATTTCTCTCATAAACCAACCTAACCTCAATTTGTGGCCGCATGTTCACACCAATTCATACATCCTCATCCTGATCTGCATTTCTTATGGCTTTTAGGCGCCACCAGCAGCTGCTTTCCAAGTGCCCAAAAACTGATGACATCTCCTTCGAATCGCCAGGCGTTACATTTAATTGAGTTCACAAAACAACAACAAAAAAACGCCATAACAATAAAAATTAATTCAAAAGCAACAACAACAACACCAAATGAAATGTTGAACCTTTTAACCTTTTTCGTGTCAGGTTCAGGTTTTTTTTTATTTTAATGGTCCCGTCCACTCCTCGACCTAGCGCCAGCTGCCGTTTTCTGTCAATTCAATTAAGGCCTAGAGAGAGCACACCCCCATCCCTCCCTGACCGCCACTCGGTTGGGCCCGAGCCAAAAAAAAAAAAAAAAAAAAGATATAGGAAAAACAAATTGTGAAACATTAAAAAATTAACCAAAAATGAGAGTTATTAACATTCTTCTTGGCATCCAACACACATACATTCAGACATTTATATATCTAATGAAGCCAATCAACGCCCGCTGACTTGTTGATCTTTTGTGTTCTGATCGCCTGATCGCACAATGAAGATATTTCCTTTCTCACACTTTCCAGCCCAACAACAAATGAAAGCAAAGAAAGAAGAAAGAGTCGGCGGCATGAAAAAGCACAGAGAGAAGAAAACAGAAAAAAAAAAACCTGACACGATGGATGACAAGCAAAAAGAAGCGCCAGGGCGCAGCAGATCACTGATCACCGATCAGCGGAGAGCATTAAAACTGTGTTGAGATCGTGTGGAGTTAATGTGAGTATTAAAACCTTTTAATAAAACTCTTTAATGAATCAATGAATGGAGGAGCACACAGCCGAGAATGATCGGAGAATGGGGGTTTTGGGATTTGTAGATGCTTTGTGCTGATTAGGAGCATTAATCGATTTAAGCCACAAGGAATGTGGGAGCCTGTCTCGCAGCCAACTTTGTCTGCGCTTATCAAAAGGCATTTTTTTTTTTTTTTTTTTTAAATAAAAATTAAATTAATTAAATTACAGGCTCAACCGCTGCCCCGAAAGCGAAGCCAGCGCCTGGGATCGTACCGAAAACTAAGAGCTGCAATAAAATTGTTTTTAATCTTATCTCGCTTGGCCAGGAGTGGACTGGACAGCCCCAGGAGAGGCCTTTTAGTCGTTTGCTCTCTCTTTTTTTTTTTTTTTTGTATTTTAATGTTATTTTTATATTTCCACTAAATATGCTCGGTCTATCAGTTAATACGGCATATGCGGCGGCGCCGGAACTGAAACTCAGGCAAACGGAAGCACTTGACGAGCAGCTGCCAATTTGCGAAAGAAGAGAAAAGACAGCGAGAGTGAGAGACAGAGAGAGAGAGAGAGATGGCATCATTTATCTAGTAGTCGATGACAGCTCAAAGAATGCCAGAAGCCATGGGTTGTCTCCCCGGTCTTCTGGTCCCAGATTTGGGTGGTCGAGCTCGGCCTGTTTTGTTGGGCTGCTGTGCGGTTGGTCGGGAGAGAGATGCATATGTTGACGAGCTCGAGATCTCCCAGCTACTGCCACACGCGGCATGCGGTCGCACAGGGGCAGACAGCGACGCAAACGGAGACGAATAGGGAGAAGTGATGGTCAAACGGCAACATTCAAACGGCAGCAAATGAAGTGATAAAGTTATGCTCACCAGGGGATACCAAACGTCACGGCACAGTGGTTAGGGGTTATTGAAATTGTAAGACAAAAAAAAAGGAACTTAAGCCAAAAATAAATATGTAACAATTAAATGAAATTCATAATTCTTAAAGCATTCATGAAACTACAAAATTTATGACACAAATTGCGAAGGACAAAGTTTTTTTACCAAGGGGTCGGCAATGTGAGCAGCGAATTTGCCAGTGCCAACTGAGAAAAATAAAGATATTAGTTACCTGCGAAATTTCTGCTCCCCTTGCCGACCCTGATTTATACCCATTTAACTTGTTAAATTTTAAAATTGGTCTAAATGACTAAAGTTGCCATTGGAAAAATCGTGAAAAAATTTGGTCTATGAATAAAAAATTCTAATCTTTTTTTTTTCCTTTTTCCATTTTTTTTTTTATGGCTCCAAAAGCTTATAGATCCAAGCCGATCCTCTCTAATACATCAATCTTATATAATTATAACTGTGATGAAAATCGGATAAGCATACATATATCCCGTAGACCAAAGCAACAGATTTTTTTTCAGATTTTACTGTGGTAAAAATAATTAAAGAATTTTTGAATTTTTCATTTTTTATTTTGCACATTTGTTGTCTGTGCTTTTACATATTGCTACATAACTTCCGTAGCCCTACACCGATTTGTTTATGTAATTTACATAATCACTGCTAATATATAGGTCTACAAATAAGTGAAAGGCACTTTATAACTTAAGTTAATAGTTTTCAAGTAATTTAGTTCAAATCTTTATATCAAGTGGATTTCATAAATTTTTTTTCATAAATTTTGATTTTAAAAACTCACTAAAATTCGAAAAAAAAAAAAATTAAAAGTTGATTTACATAAAAATTTTGGTCCATTTTAGCCAAGTTCTATCGGCTGTAAAAAATACACATCCAGACAAATGGCTTTGTGAGAGTCCCCCGGCATAAAAGAGTCTGATAAATCTATCAGTCCGCAACTGTTGTCAGCTTTTTCCTGTAATGAGGTAGGAATCTGTCGGGGCGTTTTTTATTAAGCGCCTTAAAATGTAGCCAATAGAAATAGTCTTTAAAATAACCCATATAATTCACGAAAGCTTCGAGGCATAAGAATCCGGGCACAGAGCCCTTTTAACGCACTGCACGGTAACAAACCGGCAGTTAACGCTTTTTGCTTATTTTTTTCTGACTTTGGGTTTTATTATTTCAAATGGATATAAAATAGCGGTAAATGTTCGATATCCCCGCCTCCTCTGTCCAAAAAAACCCAAAAAAATTTCCGAAAAAAATCAAAATCGATAACTTCGATAGGACCGACGGAAAATTATGTTATAAGAAAAGTTTACGATTTATAATTTGAAGAAATTAAACTTGGCGGTCGGACATGGTTCTTTTTCTTGAATTTTAAAGTTTATTTTCAAAATATGTTTGATCACATTAGCTTTTTAATTAAATATTGAATCTAATGTCATAATTAATGGCAAAAAAGTATTTAATTGATTTTGGTCCTTTAAATAAGTATATTTAAAAGAAATTGTTTGTAGTGGTTGCAATCTAACCGTAAGGCAATTTGAACGCCTAAGTTCGAACGAGTTAATCGAGTTCTTAGTGGATCAAATGTCATCATTAAAAACAAAAATATGTCCGAAGTGTGGTACTAAGCACTTTGTCAAAGGACCTACTTTATTCCGTGGTTCAAAGCGGAATGAAATTACCTTGTCTTCTTCTTTAAACTCTTTTCCACACCACCAATATTAGGTATACTTCAACAATGTGAGATGGTCTCTGTAAAATTAATGCTAATGTGATAGACGTACAAATATAGTATTACCATAAAAAACGTTTACGTTATTAATGAGGAGGTTAGTTTTTCCGAGGTGAGTGGCCTGTGGAGCAAATGCAAAAACAAGATTGCCGCAGGCATAAAATATAAAATGTTAGAAAAACTTTTAATATAAATTTAAGAAATTAAGTTTCTTCATTTTAATCCCTCAAAATAAGAACTATTATTTTCTATTTTAAGAAAGTTTTGTTTTAATATTGAGAAAAATGTCATGTAAGAAAAAGGTAAGGCAGATTTTTATGTTTCCCACTGTTCTAGAGCGCTTTTATAACTGAGTATTTTACCATGGGTTCAAATCTATCCAAATCGCGAAAGATCTTTATGTGTTTTTGTTGTGTGGTGTTTTAGGCGAGCTTAACCTTAATGTTATTCTGTTTCGTGGGGTAAAAGTGTGGTGGATTATAGTGGATTGTCGTAACTTTTATTGTAATATTGTTCATTAAAGTATCCTATATACAATAGTTTAATTGGTTTTTGCCCGATCTTGCCCGAATCTGTGAAACCTCTGATTTTTTTTCGACAATTTTAAGTATGAGCATCAAGAACTGCTTGAAATGTGGTTATTAAATGGCCGTAAGACATCAGCTGTTTCAGCTTTGTTATATGGAAAATGTATGGTGGATTTTCGAAAAATATGTTGACATTTTTTCACATTTTGGATTTATAGTGTTCCAACCCGAATTATATTTGGCAAGTCGTATAAGGAGCGTAAAATAAGCTACCAATTCAAATTTAAGTTCATTAGTTTAAATCCAAAAAGAATGATGAAAATCGGCCAATTCAGTTATATCGTAGCTATATAAAATAGTTTCACAAATCGAACCAAATTTGATAGGACACCTAAGAAGCTTTAAATAAGCGTACAAATCGAATTTCAGTTTAATTGTTTGAAAAACAACCAAGTTGGTGCATGTAGAACAGATTCGTTATATGGCATCTATATAAAGTATTCGTATAAATTGAACGAGTCTTGGAAAGTCGTCTTGGATATGCAATTAAACCAAGTTTCAGGCAAATATGACACTCATAAGTTTATGTCAAAACAATCGACTTTGGGATCATAGTGAAATGATTCTATTGGTTTAATTCAGAGAATATCAATTTAGTGTATTGTAAAAACCAATTTCAAAATTTTGGCGGTAGGCAAAACAGAAAGTATGAAAACATTTGTACATATATTTATCTTAAATGTCACCCTAATAAAGATTTCGACATCCAATTTAATATGTTTTATTTGAAATTGAAAAAAAAAAAGGTCGAAAAGAATCACCCGTTGATTTTTTCAAGTGTACTAACAAACTAATTTGGTTGTTTTTTGACCTTGTCGAAACAATTACAAATTTTTTTTTTTTTTGTTAAGTTTAATGGTAAATGCATTTAGTTGTGTTTTTAGATAAATAATGAACCGGAAAATTTATAAATTAAAGGTTGACCCACGGTTGTCGTCGTCTTGTGCGACATTCCCAGCTAAATAATGCCCAGTTTCCATTCCATCGATAATGCAGCCTCATCCACCGATGAGGCGGGTTGCGGGGCATTTGAATAAAAATTGTGTCATGTCAACCGCCGCCTTATCAGGGCAGAAGGAGAATGAGAGATACTGGGCCGGGTACAATGGTTTTTTGGAGCCCACCTAGCTGGCAATTTTCAACGCTATCTTTCACCTTTCCCAGAGCTGATTTTTGATGCAGTTGTTGGGTGTCTGGCTAATATGTGTAAACCGCGTTAGTTACGCTTCAACAATAATGAAGACATTATTAACTTGTATTTTTGTGTGTTTCGGTTGTTTCCTGCCGCAGCTGACAAGCATTTACTTTCACACACACACACAAGAGAGTGAGTGAGTCCTTATCGACTGCTGGGTACCGGGTCCATTCTTTAGCTGTCAGTTGGCCTCTGTCGGCCTCTGGGTCTGGTCTCTTCATCTTCAACGTGTGCGATGAACAGTTATGCAGTTCCTTTGTCGGTGATTTGTCTTAGAGTGTGTGTGTGTGTGTTCGGCACATCCTTTATCCCAAATTCCTCTATGAGGGTGGCCCTCGAATTTGCTGCAACAATTGCAAATGTTTTTTAAACGTTTTTTTTATCTTTTTGCTCCTACAAGTGGCCTCATCAACCGAACAGCCATTCATTCAGGCCAGCTTCCTTATTTCATTTTCTGTTTTGCATATCCATTAGACTATCCAACAGATGTGAAAATGGTAATGGGAGCTGGCTGGCCAGATGGCTTCTGCTTCGTACTCCATTTCAATGTCAATTTTCATTTTCATTTCGAATGGATTTGCAAATGTCTGGGGGGGGGCCACCTGGCCAAAAGCAGGGGGAATCAGCCTAATGGTGCGTGTGTCTGCCTGAATGTCTGGCAATTTTTGAAGATTACTTGCCCATTTCTTGTTAAATGGAGCTTGATAGATAATTTTCCTCTATGCAACAGCCAAAATGTTCTTAGCCTGAAACCGATATGACATATATATTTACTTATCCCAAAACCTCTCTCAAGTGTTTGCTTAGGCCCATTTCCCCAAGTTTTGCGAATGAATGTCAAAAATCTGGCCCATCGGCTTATACAAAATTCTAGTCCAATTTTCATTTCCCTCGCCCCTTGAATACAAGGGCCTGGCTCTTGATTTAGGACACAACACCACAACACAATGAAACGAGATGAAGATTTGGATTTAAATTAAGCTAAATCCGCTCAAGCGCACAGATCGAATCCAAATCCGTATCCGTGTGTTCGCTAATAGACAACAAAAAGGTACATGACAATGTGCGGAGATATACACAGATACCGAGGGAATGGCAAACTGGCAACTTGCGAACTCGGTGCTTAAGTGCCGAGTACCTACTGCCTCGACAGTTGGACAGCTCTCGACAAGTGCCGATGCCGTGAAGAGGAGGAAGAGCAATGCCCATAAAGTAGGCTAAAACGCACTTGGTTGCTGCTGCTGCCGTTGAGGCTGCTGCTGCTGCTGTTTTTTAATTTGCATAAAACTTCAGATACGAGACGAGGCAACGCAGTCTTAAAAACTCGCGTGAATGAGAGCTGGCAGCTGCGTTGAGCGCACGCCAGGCGCAACTTCCTGGAAAAGGACCGCCAAAGTTGCTGGCCGTACGTTCTGCTTCTGCGTTTTTTTTTTTTTTTGCCGCTCTCTACCTGCACTAGAGATGCGAGCGTGATCCGGAACAAAGATCAGGCAATTTATCAAATGAATTCAATCATTTACTGTTTTGTCAATTGATAAACAAAATTTAATTAGATTGTCCCAATCCCAAACAGGGTTGCAAACCGATTCAACCAGTTAATAACTAATATTAATCCTTATCTCGCCTCCGTCCAAATAAGGAGTATATATTTACGATATGCTCCGACTCACATCGAGTGAACGGAGGCAAAGATTTTATATTGTTAATATGATAAATATGACAATATATTAAAAACATTTACAAATAAACAATCTTTAAAAGTCGACTAAAGGTATTAATTATTATATAGCAAATAACCGAAACCGTCTGGTAAATCTAGAAGGGGACCGAGAATTGAATTCGACCTAACAGAAAACCAGAGTCAATGTGGCCGTTTCATAAGCAGACGGGATTTACACGATGAAGCAAACTTCATGTAGTTTATTCAAAAGCTTTTGTTTATAGCACACCTCTTTCCTACAAGCCAGAGCTTTTCGAAAACTTCATGAAGTTTGCTTCATCGTGTAAACACGGACATAGACCGCATTTACACGATAAAGCAAACTTCATGACGTTTCTCAAAGAAAAACTTTTGTTTGTGGGAAAGAGGTGTGGATTGGGCTTTCTCTACGCCTCTTTCCAGCAAGCAAGAGCTTTTTTTAAAACATAATGAAGTTTGCTTCATCATGTAAATCCCGATAAAAAAAAACATAACTTCATGGCAGATCCTAAAATCCTGCAGAGACGGTAGACTCTAAAAGCGAAGTCTATCCTTGTACGATGGCAGGCGACGATGTTGATCCCAGTTTGGTTCACGTAAAGAGAACAGGAGAAATTGTTTCTGCACCGATTCTTTAAGGTCTTGTGAACTTGCATACTGAGGTGACCATACAAATGAGCAGTACTCGAGTATTGGTCGTACAAGAGAGATGAAAGAAGTGTAAGGGTCATCGAACTCCTTAGATCAAAGTTTTACAAAAGCGAACACTCCTTTGGCTTTGCTCACGATAAGGCCAATGTGATCTGCAAAGTTCATGATATAGCTAAATATCACTACAAGGTCTGTTACGGCAGAGATGCTCTCAAGGTAGTCTGTAACGAAAAAGAAGTTTTAGTAAAATTACAAAACACTATATTTCGAGGGGTTAAGATTTAGTAAATTCTCGACACAACAGGATTATACCTACTTCGTTTTGAAAAAGGGAATGTGAATCAGGGTCCGTAAGTTGCATACAGATTTTAACATCATCTGCATTCATCGAAATATAAGAAGAAACAATCACTGAGGGAAGGTCAGTTGAGGACCAAGGTGGCTGCCTTAAGGAACTCCGGAAGTGACGGAAATATATTCAGATAGAGTTTTGGTATATATGACTCTCAGTGTGCGACTTGCCAAGTACATTGATATCCAGTTTACTAAGAGATAGGCAAACCTTATAGTGTTAATTTTTTTAAAAGCAAAAGATGATCAACTGAATCGAATGCTTCAGGGTTCGGTTTAAATAAAAAAAAGTATGTTAAAATTTCCGAAAAGATTCATCATCAATCATCCTATCAACCAAAGCTGCAAACCTCTAAAATTTTAAAGAGGTTCGTTTCAGAGGTGCGTACCCTAAAGGAATCTTTAGGTTCAGTTCCCCCGACCAATTTCGAACCTCGTTTCTCTTCAACAAAAAAATCTTGTATTTTGATTTAATTAAATTAAACAAATTAAATAATAGTTATGGAAGTGAAAAAAATTTCTTTGAAAAATGGTTCTCTTGATGAAGTGGAGTACATCAATCTTCATAATTTTTAATGGCATTTGCTAAATAGAGATAATTTTAACACAAAAAAATTTTTCATTGCTTTATTATAATTTTTAAATCAAAATTTTGTTGTAACAGTTAAATTTTTCAAAATTAACTTTTATTATAAAAGTTTTAGTTAATTTGTATAATAAAAATTAAATATTAATTGTTATAAAAAATTCGTATTATAAAATTGTTTCTAATTTTTTTTTTTTTTTGGCCAAAATTTGATGTTATTATTGTTTATAACAATTAAACAAAAAACGATATCGACAAAATCCTCCCTCAGACGAAAGTCAATATTATGTAGATGATAACCATATTTTGTTTTTTTTTTTCTGATCACCCAAAATTGAGATTTCATGTACTCCCAAAAAAAACGGAGCTGTACTTTAAGGAGTGCCAAGACGGCAATTTTGAATATTTGAAAACTTTAAAACTTTTTATACCGCTGCAGAGGGTATATTAAAATTGTGACGATGTTTGTAACGCAGTAAAGGAAGCATTTCCGACCACATAAAGTATATATATTCTTGATCAGCATGACGAGCTGAGTTAATTTCCGTCTGTCCGTCCGTCTGTCCGTCTATTTCTATGCTATCTCCTCCCTCAGTTTTAAAGCTATCTTAACTAAACTTTGCAAAAAGTCTTTAAATACAAATACGCTGCATATTTGTCGGAATCAGCCGGATCGAATGACTATATCATTATAGCAGCCACAGGAACGATCGGTCCAAAAACTAGTTTGAATGAGAAAAACTTTTTTTTGTTTTTCCATCGAGCGTCACTAATCGTGGTATATATTAGTTTTATATGCTTCCACAATTCTGAAAAAAATTTATCAAAATCGGATGACTAAAGCCTATAGCTGCCATATAAACGGCCGGTTCAAAAACTATAGTTTTGTGAGAAAAACTTTTTTGTTTTCTTTCGTAGCATCACCAATCGTGGTATATATTAGTTTCATATAATTCCACACAATTCTGGAAAAATTGATCGAAATCGGATGACTATAGCATATAGCTGCCATAGGAACGATCGGTCTAAAAACTTATTCTGGTGAGAAAAACTTTTTTGTTATCAATGGTACCGCCTTTCAAATCCTGCAAGGGTATTTAAAACATCGGCGTAGCCCTCTATTTTTTATACATGAAAAGTGTATATTAATTTTGCCCCGAAGTTTGTAACGCATAGAAATATTCATTTCCGACCCCATAAACTATATATATTCTTGATCAGGACGACGAGCTGAGTTCATTTCCGCTTGTCCGTCCGTCCGTCTGTCTGTCCGTCTGTCCGTCTGTCTGTTTCTACGCGAACTAGTCCCTCAGTTTTAAAGCTATCGAGCTGATCTTCTTTTTACTGCACGCAACTAATATGTCGGAACCGGCCGGATCGGATGACTATATCATATAGCTGCCATAGGAACGATCGGTCTAAGGACTAGTTCTAGTTAGAAAAACTTTTTTATTTTCCATCGTAGCATCACTAATCTTGGTATATATGTTTTATATGCTTCCACACAATTGTGGAAAAATGTATCAACATCGGATCACTATATCATATAGCTGCCAAAGGAACGATCGGTCGAAAAATAAGTCTTTGTGAGAAAAACTTTTTTGATTTCCATCGTAGCTTCTCCAATCGTAGTATACATTTGTTTTATATGTTTCCACGTAATTCAGAAAAAATTTATCAAAATCGGATGACTATAGCATATAGCTGCCATGGGACCAATCGGTCGGAAATGTATGTGTTTTACCAAGAAAAGTTTTTTTATGGTATTTCAAATTTTTATTATCAATGATTTAATAATTGATATCTATATCCTATATATATTTTACCGGTTAAATCAGTTGGAGTAAAGTTTTTCAAGTGTATTAAAACTTCGGCACAGTCGAAGTTAGCTTTGCCTTCTCGTTTTTTAATACTTTAATATATAATGAAGATGACGGTTTAATGTATAAGTCCATTTTGTTAGAAAAAAATCCGAAAATTGGCCTGTAAGCCAATTCGAGTTAATATCAAGCACACCCGAACTAAAGACTGGAAATGATTTACGGGATTGGAAAAATCTTTTACTTGATTCAATTCTTTCAATTCTTTTTCTTCCATTTTGGAGATATTATCTTCTACGAGCTCTTAGATTGGGAAAAATAAACTTAAGTAATTGTTTGAATGTTTTCTGTACAATTTTCGAAGGAATTTCCAATCAATTTTGGTAGATTTTATATTTGATTTAAGTTTATTGCTTCCAATTGCACTCAAAAACTTCCCTTCTTGCAATCACATGTACACAGAGAAAAAAAAAAGATCAGGTTCAATTTAATCTTTCCTGGTTAAAATGATCTTTTAAAAAATAGAATTTTTCATAACATTCGGGTACAAAAGCATATCTTTCCGATCCAAAATAATTTAAATTTCTCGAATAAGTATTAAAAAGTTTCTGATTGATACTCAGATGGTAATAATGATATAATTTGCATATAAACTAGAATACAAAAGAGAGTCGTGTCGAACATCGAAATTTGCAATAACAAAAAACCTGCTGCCTAGAAAAAAATATTAATAATCTCTTAACGATCTAAATATAATCATTTCAGAATGGACTTTTCAATATAATTTTTCCTATGACCTTTTATAAGTGATTTGAAGAAATTTTTCCATGACCAAAACGGTTCTGCTCCGCATTTTATTGGGATTCCCTATCACGCTCTCATCGCTAAGACTCTTTGCGCGTTCCCTATGATCATCCTGGAATACCAGTTTTGTGCGTGTTTTAGCCCGAGCTTAGCCAAGTGCAATCGATACTTTTGACTACTCAAAACTCGTTCCGAAACGCACACATTAAATCTAATATCTTTGTTATCTTTATGCATCTGCAAGTTGAATAACATTGTCAACTTGGCTGCCTTTTTTATGAATGAAACGTAGCAAAACGGTGATTGTTACTTTGTGATAAGCGAGAGATAGAGAGAGAGAGAGAGGGGGGAAAAGGTCGAAGGCAAAGAGGCCCGTGTGTGTTCGTCTATCAAATAAATCTTCTTTCATCAGAGTTAATCATTGGAAAATCACTTCCTGCTCAACATACAAACATATGCATACATACTTATGTACAGGTACCAGATTAGTGCAAAAAAAAAAAAAAATGGAGAGGGAGTCGGTGCTTCTAAACAACCAACCAAACACACACACACAAAGTTTCCTAAATTAAATGCTACGTTTCGTTTTTTTTTTTTCAGCCTCTTGACCATTTGACCACTTGACAGCTGTCAAAAGAGTATGGCAAATATTTAAATGGTTTTTCCCCCCGACTTGTCTAATTAAGCCATTCGACGTTTTCTTTTCTTCAAAAGAAAGAAAAGTGCATTCTGATTTGTTTTTTCAACAAATTCCCAAATTTTTGTTTCCCCCGACATGTTTGTTGTGTCAATTTGAAGAACTCACGCGCCACGACTTAACCCTATATACACATACATATATGTATATATATGTAGATGTGTGGGGAGGGTTCTTCTGCCCAGGTAGGATGAGAGAAAAAAAAAAGGTTAAAAATGCATTTAGCCTTTTGTTTGTTCAGCGCCTTCATTGCACGCGCGTTCATAAAATGCATCAGCGAATTGAGAAATGTTTTGGGCAAACACAACACACAATCCCAGAAGGAGGAGGAGGAGGAAGGAGTCTAGGCGGCAAAACGCTAAAATCTTTAGCCCTCTGTTTGCTCACATTCATGGGAATATGGCAGCCAAGCAGCAAGTGCCCGGACGCGTCGATCCTACTCGTCGTTCTTCCACTTGCCACCAAGCAAGTCGCTGCGCACTTTATGATATTTGATTTCCTCATTTACGGATTTAATTTTCTTTCAAATTTACCGATTGCCAACATCTCGCGCTCCCTACCCGTTCGGTTCGGCAATCGCCCAGGGCGAGTCATCCGCATCCACGATCTGTAGAATATGGTGCTGCTGCTGCTGCTGTCTCTTTCTGTTTGCATAGTTTTGGATGTTTTATCGCTTGATTGGTTTGGTTTGGTTTGCCGCTTTGGTGGCTGCCTCTGATGTTGACCCAGGGCGCTGCCAGCCATGAATTGAGTTATGCTAGTGGAGCACAGAGCACTTAGCCCGCTGATGATGATGCGGCAGCGGCTGCTGCTGTTGCTGATGCTGCTGCTTCTGCATAAGCGTGGGTTTTTCTTCTGTTTTTTTTTTTGGTAGTGCATTTTGTGTGGATATGGCTAGAAAAATGCTTTATTTGACCCTAATTGTTTCAACATAAATCTTGTCAATACACCCACATATTAAATTTAAAGAGAAAGAGAGATGGATCTGTTGAATGGAATTATGTTAATCCTTTCAAAGATTATTCTGCATATTTTTCAATCACCGAAATAACATTAACTTCACCTACAAAAAAAAAGATAAAATATCAATTAATCTTGGCTTATCAATATGATATTTAATCAATATCAATTTTTTCATATCATTCTGATGATAAATAATATTAAATTAATCGTACTAATATCAAATTGATAAGATAATAAATAAAGTGAAAAAAGGAAAGAAAAAAAATGCTTTTATCGAAAACTTAGGCACCGTAGAAAAATATAAATAGTCCTTAGACGTTTGCCCGCACGCGTGTGCGGTGGCTCACTGCGTTGAGACGTCATTCCATTCGTGTAAAGTGCGAGTTCCCGGGTTCGATTCCCAGACAAGGTAATGTTTGTTAACTAACAAAAATGTTTAAATTTCGTTGCTTTCCAAACGGCTATGGCGCTAATATTACATAATCATTAAAAAATTCTGAGCGGGAATATATATAATATAGAAAAATCTTATATAAATAATATATGCGCCCAGCCATTTCGGTAATATTTTTTTATTAAAAAAATGTCACTTTGATCTTAAACATATCATTTTGATATGATCGAAAAATATCAGTTTGATATTTTCGAACAGATCAATTTCATCTGCATCTTATCGGCTTTTTTTTGATATGAAAAAATGTCATATTGGGTCCCAGAATCATATCATTTTTTCTGTGTAGGCTTAAGTTTAAAGTCCACTTTCTAAATGCTCATATCAACTGATCTTTCCGATTAGATTTATAGAAATTCACAATCAATACTAAAAAATTTTAACATTATTAATAAAGTTTTTTTGGATAAAACCCATTTTTGATTGTCTTTCTTGCAAACAAGAATGTTTCTTTGCCTCATATTCAACTCGGGCTGCTGCCAGGATTATTTCCCCAATGCCTAAAAGATGGCTAATATAATAATGACATTGGGCATCAGGACTGTACGGCGGATGACCCATCAATTCGACATTTTGGGCGGTCAAAAAGGCGCTGGTGTGAGGTGATGTGTGAGGCTCGCATTCTCATGGCGCACAATGATCTGTCTTCTCTTGTTCGTTTTTTGAATTTCTCCGAAGACTTCAGGCAAACAAATTGTGGTGTACCACTCAGAATTGACCGTCCTACGTTCCTCAAGCGGAACAGTCGCCACATGACCAGTTTTACCGAAGAAAAAGGCGACCATTTGCTTCGAAGTGCTTCTTCCACGAACGACTTTCGTTGGATTTGGCTCGTCTTCGAAGACCCACACGGTCGATTGCTGTTTTGTTTCGGGCTCATAAGCATAGATCCATGATTCGTCACCTGTGACGATCTTATAAAATCTTTTGAAACTCCGCGATTATATTTTTTAAAATTTCTTTGCACCAATCCACACGAGTCTTTTTTTGAGTGATTGTCAAATTGTGCGGGATCCAAAGAGAACAAACCTTTTTTACGCCCAGATGTTAATGCAATATCGAATGTATGCTGGTGGAAGAAATGCCCAAGGATGCCTCTATCTCACGGTATGTCACATGACGATCTTGCATTATCAAATCACGCACGGCATCAATGTTCGTCTTCGAGAGAGCGTCGCCCGCGATTGAATTCGTTTAACCAATTTTCACAGTGCTATAGGATGGTGCTTCATCGCCATACATAGATTTAAGTTCATCGTTGCACTCTTGTGTGATAATCCACGTCGAAAGTTGTGAAAAATGATTGCACAAAAATTTTCCGTGTTTATTCCAGTTTTCTGCCGAGGTAAGTTTTTGATTAATCGTTAATCGATATCAAACGTGGTCACACATGAAAGAGATGTATAGAGTTTTTATCGATAAAAGTCCAAACTTTTTTTTGGGGAAAAGGCCAATTGGTCCTAAAATGGCTAGAAGTGACCTAGACCAGAATCTTAAATAGCAACCCACGTACCGAGGTCCTTACGTAAAATATTCCTATTGATCGAATTACACAAGCCTTAATGTTGAGATAAATTGACATATCGCGATCTTCATTGACATTGGTCGATACAGCAGCAATATTCTTCTCGGGACGCACTCCCCGCACACGGGTTGGTGGATTAATGTCCAATAAAGTGAGACTGGTGCATAATTTGGGCACAATAGATTGAATAGCCTGTTCGGTGGATCGATTCTGACGACCATAAAAATGAAAACACATTACACACACAGCAAACCATACTGAGTATTTTTGGCGTTGCCAAATGTTACGAATCACTGAAAAACCAAATAGTAAACGAATCACCCTTTAGTTATCGGACTTTCATTAAATGGTAAATATTTAGTCTACAACTGTAACATGAACAAATAAACCCATTTTCATTTGGCATTGATAAGAGAGTTTTCGTAATTTTTGTACTAAAATCAAAACTACATCAAAGCAGGTCTTACCTTTACATCTTGGAAAAACCAACTAAAAATGCTAAATGGCTGATCATGTCAACATTTGTCCTATAATAAAAAAAATCTATAATAGAATATATTTGAAAAGCCTCTTTTTTAAACAGGCATTGCATGTACTTTATGTGGTCGATAATTTAAAATTTTTCTACTTTGTGAACTTCTAGTCAAAATGAATGTATACTTTGAAAAAGGACAATTATTTTAGGAAAAAAATTACTTTGTTCAAGAACAAAATTTATTGGATTGAGTTGCAAAAGAAACTTACAAAGCCAAGCCAAAAAGTAGGCAACAAAATTGCGATGTTGTTTTTAAACAAATTTGTCCTTACAATTCCCAACTGACTATATTTTTGCTTATGGAATTATTTAAATTCTGAACTATAGGTATAACTTTTGTCGGGTTTAAGCTGAAATTATTATTTTTTTATATACTATAAATTCAGATTTCTGTTTTAGATTTAAGAATACATCGGAATTAAATCTAGTTAATCTAAATCTAGTTATCGCTGATAAGATTGTTACTTCTCATATAAGCTTAAACCATTTTTATATTTAATCGACTCGTTTATACCGAAATCGCCTTCGTTATTGGAACTCACCCCCTATATATCTACATTTTATTTCAGGATCAAGTATTTTCAAGACTGATTTACTTTTTCTTTTATCTGCAAAAAGAAAAATAAATTTCTATTTCCAAAATTCTATTAACTTTCCTTCTTCAAACTAACAAAATCCGATTAACGGCTTTACAACTTATCTCAACTATTTGGTTAACTAACCATTTAACATTAAAATCCACCTACAGAAATTATGTCATAAAACGCACAAATTTCATTCACTTCATCGACTTGAGTCGCGCTTCTTCAGATGCCATAAAATACAACGTAATGAAATGCATACAACTTAATAATCAAAATCAAATAAAATGCCAAATGTTTTTATTTCAACAGCTACGCTCATTTTGTGCCCACTTTGGCATGCAGGCCAACAAAATATATACATAGATATATATATGTAAGTAAGTATGTATATGCCGCATACAAATGCACGAAATATTAGAGAAGCCTCATTGCATATTCATTAGATGTAAATGCCAAAAACTTTTAGTCGCATTTATCGTTTATCGTTGGTGGCCCAAAGCATTTATTTCAAATTAATAAGCCATTTTTTGTTAGTTTGTTAAATTTGTTTGAATTTGCTGACGAAGCTGGCCCCCATTTTAAAATGGTCATTGAAATATGCTAAATAAATAGCAAATCAAATATAAATACAAATTTAATGATTGAACTCTTTAAGAAAGCTTTTCATACTCTTGCGGAGGGTATAAGGTTTAGTTAAAATAAGAGAATGTATTAGGTGAATCAAAGGAAATCGACCCATATAGTTAAAGTAGTAAAAAGCTCACGATCCAAGAAAATGATTATTGTATATAGTCCATACAGGACGATAATAGTGTTTTAACATGGCAACAAAAATGTTCAGAAAGCTGCCTTTTCAGAAGATAGAGAAAAGAATCGTAGAGATGTGTTTCGCATTGAAAATACCAGGGAGCTCAGGGCCGGCGGTACAACCATTTTCAAAAATGATGAAAATACAACGTTACATACTTAAACATGATGATTAACAAAGTAAGATATAATGGAGAAAAATAAAACGGAAAATCGAAGAAAATTGAATTAAACGGATATATGATGCCTGGTGCGTTTGGTCTTTTTTGGTTCGTATATATTTTTATTTTTCGTACCGTTACAAGTATAATTTTTTAAGTATAGGTTGAACCATTAAAGAACTTTTCATAATTAATTGCTAAGTACTTACTTCTTTAAAAAATCTACCAATAGGACTTTCTAGACTCTCATTCTCCCCCTGTACTTACGTCACTTGTCCCAAAACGTTTCCAAGTGACTTAATTAAATTTATGGAGATTATTGTCTCGATGGCATTTCCCACACACATCGCTGGCTGCTCCGTAACATAACCATAATCCGTAGACAACATTGAAAAATCGACTCGTATGTTTAATCAAGTTATTAACTCGTGAAATATCAACACATAGTCAAACCAAAAAAAAAAAAATAAAATTATAAATACAAGCGATATGAAGATATTAAGACATGAATAATTAATTTCACTGATGAAAACTTAATGAAGAAATAGAAAACAACTTGAAATAAATTTGTCATAGTTTCTTGAATGCGACGCAAAATGCTAAAAACCAGAGGCAGAGGCCAAACAAACAGACCTCCAAACCAAAACGGACCACACAACGTCCCATCCTAAGCAGATGGGCAAGTTTTTTGTTGTTGTTGTTGCTGTTGAAGCAATTAATTTATTATTGGCAACTTGGAAATTTATCGAGGCTGTTGTGAAGTGGAGAGAGAAAAAAAATGCCTCAGCAATTTGTAGATCATAAAATCTAGGCAAAGGCACCGAAAAAAAAATAAAAGAAGCCGTCGTAACTTATACAAATTTGACATTTTTACTACCTTGGACGATGCAGCGCAAAAAATGTTGCCTCTAATCAACAACTTAATTAAAGGCCCTAAAAGTCAGCGCTTCTCAATCCGACATGTCTTTGTGTGAGGTTGCACCAAAAAAAGCATTTCCAATTTACACTTTGCTGCTAATTTGCGTTGACGCTTTTAGAACCGCCTGGGGCGCCCGCACATCCACATGATGCACTCCTTTGTGTGTGTGTGAGTGTGTGTGTGTTTTATGATTATGATGCATGCAGAGACATCGTCATTGACATGCTCCTCCAGCTCCAGCTCGAGCTCCAGCTCCAGCTGCTCTTGTTGTGTCATTCAGTTTCGTCGTCAGCGTCGCTGTTGAAATTGTTCATTTCGAAAATGCCTCAATAACAATAACAATTGTCGTAAAACTGCACAGGATACGCTGAGCTTGCTGCTGCTCTTGCCTCTGTTTGTGTGTGTGTGTGTTGTTTGTCTGTCTGAGCTGCTTGTGTGCGATTATCTATAAAAGGATTTTCGAGCAGATTAATTGCGCGTGATTGAAGCGCGATGTTTTTTTATTCGACATTTTTTTTTGTGTTCTTAGCTGTCAACACAGTGGTTGGAATTTTAACTCAAAAATTTAGTTTCCAGCATCCAAAATGTTTGAGAAATTTACTCTCTCTAAAGTAGAACACAGAACAACAAATTTCTACACCCAGAAAATCTAGCACGAATTGGCGAGCGAAATCTAAGTTTTTATTCGTCTTGAATTTTCAAGAAGAAATATGCTTGAAAACGAAAAAGACAAGAGCGCTTGATTTTGATGGCAGGGAGGGAGGGTGCGCTGGAGAGCGAACGGAAAAATTAAAGCAATGCTAAAATATTCTTGAATTCAGAATAAATCATGCTTGATAGAAGCCGATTAAATTTAAAACCAAGCAGATCGAGCTTAAAATCATGTTGTTTCAGTATTTTCTTTTTGGACCCAGAAGATTTTGTCTGCCGAACTTCAACACGAAATCTGCTTGATATCAAGGACCATTGCTCGTTTTTCTCTGAGTTAGAATATATTTTGACGGTCGTTTTCTCATTTTCAAGATAGACTCGCTATATCAGATAAACTTGTATATAGGAGAGCTGTCTTGGAGATTAAAAAAACGGCCTTTAGTCTTGGTGATGTTTATTTTAAAATAAAGATCTATCAACTGAATATGTTCTATACTTTTTTTTAAAGCTAACTTTATCCTACTTACAAGCTGCTGAAAATTGCTGGAGAATTTGAACTAATTCAGTTAAGTGGTTCAGAAAGATTTTAACCCATGATGATTTTATTATATAAAGACTGAAAATTGTAATATAAATCTGGCTGTTCAAGCCACAAAGACTCAATTCGAGCTTCCTTCTAGAGACTGAGCATTAATCAATTATGTATTGACCTTTGGGTTCGACCAACTTTGAACATCTATTAAGCTAACTGCAGGATTTCACGCTCGCCGAACTTCTAGACCTTATGGTCAAAAAACTGGACCTTTTTTACCGCCTCTTTAGAAACGAATGGTTTACCATTTAAAGAATTCTGAAGAGATCAAAACAAATGATTATCTGAAAATGCAAGGTCTGGGCTATACTAGGTGAGGTTTTTTCCCCCCTTTTTAGCTCTAAGTTTTGTTTTGTTTTGACTTCTGATTGTTGTTTTTTTTTCATACTCAACATAATGTCAAACACGTCAACAACAATCAGCTGTCAAAAGAACTAAAGGCTGCATTGCGCTGAAATGTGACATGACTGCCTAAATATGAATGGAATAAAAGGGCACCATAATCCATTTTGCGATAGCAGCGCACTCTGGTGGTTAGGGAGGTTACTTTTCACTCCACCTAGTATGATGTAGTATCACTTTCCACTTCAGCTCCTGTATTTTTTGAAGAGTGATCAAAAATGTATGCAATCATGATGGAAAAGCACACCCTTGTGATTGGCCAATACGGAATGGTTCTCTTTAATTTGTTTGTCCAATAGCTGACGACAGTACACATCCGATTTAATGGTTTCATTCCGCGAAAGCAGCTTTAAGTGGACGATATCCTTACAATTTCACCAATATACAGCATAACCTTTCTCTAAATAAATATAAATATCGTTAAATATCGGCTTATGAAGGTGGTTTGGGCCGGCTCATATCTCTTGCTCCAAGATCGTTTTCGCTTGACGTTATAGTAAACAATCCATTTTTCTTCCCCAGTTATGATTCGATTCAAAAATGAATCGTTAATGTTATATATGAGCAATGAATTGTAGATACTTTTATAAGAGCTTGGGTCGCATTATTCTTTTTTCGAAAGAAATGTAGTAAAATATGCCGGAAATTGTCACTGTTACTTTCCATATTAAATTAACTGTAGCTTTTTCAAATGTTATCGATTGATGATCACCTATTTATCGATAATAGCTTAGACTTAAAGCTTTCTAACGATAAAAAATCCGACATTCGTGCCAATTCAATATTAGTAGTATTAGGTAAATTTAGGTTTTTATGAAAATCTACCGTGCGCTTTTGAAGATATTCAAGAATTTAGGTTTGACCTTCTCTGGCGGTACCTTAACCAATTGTTCGATTGAAGTGCATTTTTGTTATTGTGTTCCCAATGACCATATCCGTATATTCTGAAGAAAGACAATCATGCCCGACTGAAAAATACTCTGTACCTGTCATAGTTTGTAAATATATAACTGATCATTTGTAAGTGTGGGGCCACATAAACTGTGTGGGTGCTGCCCATTCCAGTTGCGGCCGATGCTGTTCAGCATAATTATTTGTTTTGCTTATAACTCGACTATCGGCCCTACAAGATAGAGAGATATATGCGTTAAGGCGACCAAATTTTAAGCTTTCTATGAGTTTTCGACGGGAACAAGTAATAGTCGGAAGTAGCAATGTTTTTTATTATTATTATATATAAAATATTTATATTTAATATAAATATTATTATTATATATAAAAAAATACAAATTCCAAATTTTAAAAAATGTAAAAAAATGTTCTTTGTCTTTTGGTGGTCGCTATGTGGTATCAAATCGTGAATATGATGAAGCGAAACGTTTTCTTTTGTGGTTTATGGTTCGGTTCAGTATTTTCAAAAGGACATCGGCTCGCGGCTTACCTTGATAACCGAGTTTAAAAGCATTTAATATTCTTAATTCCTGAGTTTAAGAAAAACAAAATTTTTTTTTTAAGGGGGTATTCTACCTTTGACCAGCGTTTTATGAGTGTTTTTTTCAAAAATTTCTGGAAAGAAAACTATAAGAGCTTTTTCAAATTTGGTTTTTTGTTTTGTGTTATTTATTAATTAAATTAAAAATACAAAAAAAAAGTTTGGAATTCGAGGGCTGTTCAAAAAGTTATCGGCCTGCCAATTAAGGTCTCAAAAAAAAAGCTGTAGTGGTGGTAGCCATGATTCCGGGACTCCAGGTTATCGAAATTGAAAACAGTAAATGAGGTTATGATCAGAATTGATGTAATTCTGGCTCGTACCTCAATCATAATTTTAATATTTTTTTGAAAAACTGGCGGCCATTTAAAAAAATTTCGATTTTTCAAGTTTTTCTTTTGGAGGTTTAGTGTAAAAAATAGTAAAAAAATGTTTTTCGTCATGATTGAGGTACGGGCCAGAATTACATCAATTCTGCGTCGATTGCAATATGTCTGATCAAAAATCGGTTCAGTAAAACTGGCCCAATCATGGCTACCAGGTCAAAAAACGTGGTTTCGAGAAAAACATGGTTAAAGTTTTGAGCAACGCTGAAAATACTCACTTTAGCAAGAACATTGCTCCACTAAAATGGATATATCTGCTTAACTATTTCGAATATTTGAAAATGGTTTGAAGGCGATGAAAGGGGAATGTCCAAGTTATAAAAATAAGCAAAACAAAAAAATTTAAAAAAAATTTTTTCAAAGGTAGAAGACCCCCTTAAACTGAGAAATTCTCAAGTCCTTGATCCGTAGAAAGTGGCTATAAAGTACAAGTACTAAAAACTTGCTGTAGATAGCGAAGTCTGCTGATGATAGGACCGGGAGACTTTTGTACCTGTTTTTCTTTGAAATTTTGATCCCTTATTGATTGCTTTTGTTAATAATAAAATAATTTTCTTTATAAATCAGTTAAGACAAATATTTTAAGAAAGCCTAAAAAGTGATCCAGTAATTCGAAATTTTTTATTGATATACAAATTTAAATTTAAAAATTGTAAATTAGAATACTTTTCTAAAATCTTGCTTGACATGCTTATAGACAGGAATTTGTGTGTTCATTTGTTAGAATTTGTGAAATATTTACCACAGTGCCATTGGCCCTCTTTCTCTCTGACATCTGTCTATAGCTGCGACTTGGCTTTTGTATTGGCATCGTATAAGTTTTTGTATGTCCCTTCTGTATGTCTGATCTGTCTGGTTTCTGTAAGCACACACACACACACACACTCAGCAGCAGTAATATGAGCAGTAATAAAATTTGAATTTATGACGAGATTCCATTAAAGCTTCTTCACAACACCCAACCAACCAACCAACCAACAAAACCAACGAGCGAGTGAGCGAGGGGCGACCCAATATTTGCTTTATACGAGATAAACAAAAACGTCAGCTAAATGCAGGGAAAAAAGGGAGGCGTGCGGGCAGTTGGAATACTCGTAATAATGTGATTTGATGCGAATGCCCCTGCCAATCATCCCCCCCCCCCTTGGTAGGTACGCCCCTGTGGCACAACTTTGTCTGGTCCCTGGCATCATCGTTTATATGACTTCCATTTCATTACGCGTAAACGAATTGAAATGAATTTTTATTGAGACTCTCATTCAATCGCTTCGCTTATCTTTTGTTTAATGTAAAAACTTTGTCGATTCATAACTTTTGCACGCTTTGTAATTGTTTCTTGTTGTATAATTAGCATGCGCTAA
Organism: Lordiphosa mommai; assembly: GCA_018904225.1. NCBI lineage: Eukaryota > Metazoa > Arthropoda > Insecta > Diptera > Drosophilidae > Lordiphosa > Lordiphosa mommai. Next base: position 43,012 of record JAEIFT010000525.1, on the reverse strand, counting down.
TTAAATAATCGCCCCAGCCAGGTTGTCTCCAACTCCCACGCCAAAAAAACAGAGATAAGCGCAGCAACAACTCTCCCACGCTTTATATATATATAGAGAGCGAGGACGCAGATATATTGTCATCAAACATCGCCGCATTGGACCTTCCTGGAATTCTACAGAATGTTGGTGAAAAGTCAACACACTGCCAGAGCGTTTTCCTTTCCCATCGGAAACATATAGAAAATACTCGTACATCATATAAAAGCCACGTTTGAAGTTGCTTGTTAAACAACAGGAAAATAAATCTTAATTGAATTGTGATAGCAGCCGAGACGGACTGGGTACGGTTCGGTTCCTCCAAGGCCTGTGGACATGTGGAGCATGTGAAGCACATGTTTCTGGTGTGTGTGTGTGTGTGTGGGGGCTTTGTGTTGAAAGTGGGTGTGGCGCATTCTTTGTGCACGTCAAAGTTATCTCTGCCAAAGATACAACAATATATATCGTCCATAAGGTAAGTACTCGAACTTATGCCCGTGCCCATAGATTGCATTTCCCATTTTGGTCTTTTATGACTGAGTACACATGTCTTTATTAATAACCATTATTGTTGGTTGCGCACACAAAATCTGATTGTGCCTGGGCCAAGTTGAAAGTTAAGTGTTGGCAAGTTTCGGTGACTAATTGCCCTATGAATGGGGCAAGAATAGGGGCAGTGTTAAGAATCGGAGAATTGACTTAAGTAGTGCAGGCTGGGGGAGAGTTTAGAGTTTCCACTTTTTTATCCCTAATCATTTTTTTACTTATTATTTTATATACTTTTCCTAGTCATTTCCTTCTGTTTGTTTTATTCTACCTTATTTGTAGGGTTCGGTCTTTTTACCTTTTTATTTTCGTCCTTTTTATAGTGTTTTCTTAGATTTTTGCTTTAAAATTTTGTCTTTTAAATCTTTATTGAATCTTAAAATGTCAAACAATTATTTTATAACTCAACAAGTAAGTGTGCTGCAGTCGAGTTCCCAATTGATTTTGGGGGGAAAAGTGTTGAAATACAAATATATAAACAACACATTCGGTTGACGCCTACCACGGTCTCACGCAGGAGGCGAAGAACACGCCTATTCACCCCGCCCGTTACCAAAACCGAAAGAGAAAAATCACAAAACCTTCATAAAAAAAAAAAAAAATCAAAAAAACAAAAAAAAGATAAGAAAAGGTAAAGGCAGACGAAATTAAAAGAAAAACACTAAAAAAACGACACGAAAGTCAATAGTTGTTTTACACGATAAATACCACGTTTCCATAAAAAGAACATTTTATAAATAACAATAATAAAAAAAAAAAAAAAAAAGAGAAAAAAAAACCGTCCTTTAGAAACGCAAACTGGACAAAAATGGACTTTTTTTTTTCGGGGATTAGACTTGTATGGTAATTGTTTAAAGTAAGAGTAATTATGTATTGTAATTTTTATACTCAGTTAACAATTAAACCGTAAACTTTATTACACAATAAATAACAGTTATTGAAATAAATAAAATAAAAATCATTTAATGACAGTGTTTTTAAAGACTTTTATGAAAAGGTAAAAAAAATAACTAGTTAGTAAAGACTTTTTTTGATTACTCAGAACATGACAATTATTTAAAACTAGTATTTTATTACTCAGAAAATAAATGTTATCGATAGACTTTAATTTTAATTGTTTATAAATATTTTCTTATCTTTTTGTTTCCTTCTCACCATTCTTTCTTAAAACTTAAGAAATTAAATGTCATTTCGGAATTTAGTTTAAATTAGAGATTCCTCAGGTCGGCATTAAATTAAAAGTTTTGGGTTGGGAACAAATTTGAAAATCCTTGAGACGATACGAGATTGATTCAGAATGATTCCAATATAAAAACAAAATGTTTGAAAAAAGTACCAACCGAATGCAAAGGAGGTTAAATTAAAGAGAGACAGTAGCAAATGGCAACGTATTAAAGTCTACCTCTAAAAAGGTCACAAAGCTTTCGAGTAGAAGTCGAATTCTAATGTTTCCACAATGTGGAAGAGTACCTAGTACTATGCCTACACAGAAAAAAATGTGAGTTATTCAGACAAATGTCAATCCCAAACGATGTCAAAAGTAGGTCGATCCCTGTTATTCTCAAAACCAAGTACGAAAGGATTGAATTGAGTACGAATTTTCCAATTGGATTTGATTTTTAAGTATGATTAGAACTTGATATGAGCTTTTTGGGAATGATACAAGAATTCTGGGATTGTTCTAACCTGAGAACCCTGAGAACCGGTTCGGGTTTTTTGAATTGCCCGAACCGAACCATGAACCGAACCTTCTACATTTTTAACCCCTCAAACCTGAGCTCGAACCGAATCACTTATTCAAAAAAGAAGGTTCGGTTCACAATAATAATTAATTCTACAAACAAAAGAAATTCTTATTGAGATAATTGCAAAAGCAAAGTTTATAAATTATAAACAAATATCAAATATAAAATCTATAAATGATGTTATAAATTCTTCCTAAATTGTCCAAGAAAAACATATGAAAAAAAAGTTTTAGAATTTTGGAAAGATTTATAAACAAAGACTTAAAAAATATTGTGCTTACTTAATTGTACAAGCATTTTCAAAACTAAAGTTTGTTCTTTTTAACTAATAACTTGTAGATGCACAGCTCCAGAAAGATATAATGCCTACACAAAAGAAAAACTCCCAGATATCCGATCTAAAATCGATCCCAATTAATGTGTGATAAAGGTGGACAATCAAGGATTTTTCTTTAAGCAAGTGCAAGAAGACTTGACTTGAGTAAGAATTTTTAAAAATTCTTGTCGTGATAAAGAGAATGGCCGAGAAATAAATTTCTATCTTTTCGTTCTACCTTGCAATTCCGAGTTACTTTAAGTAAGTAAGCAGGATTATTTGAATTTCAAGTAGGATCCATACATCAAATGAGATTTTTCGGATAGATACAAGATTTGTTTTTTTAACTTGTAGTAACTTAAACGTGGCCGTTCTGAAAAATGATTGGATCCAATTGAAACGTATAAATAAAATTGAAAAAACCTTTTTTTTCAAATAAACGAGGTTCGAACCAAAACCTGGGGTACCTTTTACCTTACCTAGGTTCAAATTTTCACTTACCTTCTCAAAAGGTAAGAATAGCTAATTTCAATGAAATTCGGCGGACAGACTAGACAAAGCTTGTGTAGTAAATTTGAACAAATATCTATTCTACGGGACTTAGGATCAATGAAATGATCTGCTCCGATAACTATCTAATCGTTGTTCTGGAAATGAGAAAAATTATCCATTTAAATTTGGCATTTCTGGGTAGAATACTAAAAGTGGGACAGACTATACAACATGTTTAGTACTGAACAAATTGCAGACATATTAAAAATAAGCTTCTTATCATAGTTCATTCAAAAATGTCGTAAATGGCCTCACCCTTTTGCGTGTGTTTTTGGTTTTCTTTTTCTTTGTTTTTGCTTCTGTCTCTTTGCTTATTTATTTTAGTTGCATATTTTAATTTGGATTATTTTTCACTTTGGCTCGATGGTTTGTTGGTTTGCTAATTAAAAAATGTTCGTTGACAGTTATGGTTATTTGGCCATATATCAGGGCATTTCATTGGGAATTCCGCCTCAGTTTGGGCCCACCACCAGTTGAGCATTTTATTTTATGCTTAATTGAGTTATTTAAATATTTTATTTCGTCCGCTCTGAATTAATATCGCGTTGTCACACAAAAGTCAAACGTCATTTAACAAATGTTGATATGTTAATATCTTTGTGCCACCGGCGGGAATGCAAATCTCCATTTATGGAGATGGATTTTTTAAGCTGTTGGCCTGGCCTTTTGTTGTAGTTGTTGCTGTTAGCTGCAGTTTTCGTTTTTTTGAAACTAGTTTCCAATCAGAGTTGCCCGTTTTCCTTCATCTGCTCTCAAAAATTCAAATTAATTTTCCGTTTTTCAAAACTTAATTGGCAATAGAGTATGTGGCGCCCAATTAATGGGAAGGGGGTTAGCCTTTAGCTATTCCTGCCTTTTCCTATTCCGGACAAAAGTTTTTTCAGTTTTGCAACCTGACCAAATGGAACTTGTTGGTTCTTTTGCAAAACATCACGTAAACAATTGAGCAGCTCTCTGGCTGTGAATTGGGGTTGGTTGGTGATTGGGCAAACACAACGAAACGGAACGGAACGGCCTAGCCAATTCATCAGCAGCGGAGCGCAGCAACAGCAGGAGCATCAGCCAGTGGCCTTGGGGCGAAGTTCATGTAACAAAATGCACTCAAATGCAGAACCAATCCCATTCCCCCCTCGACAGCAGTCGGTCGGCTAGTAGGAGGGGAAAAAGCGCTAAGACGAAGCTGGAATGCACTTTTCAGCAGATTCTACTAGTTTATAGTTTTCAAATATATTTTGATCCCAGGAATTGTTAGCCTTTATCTATCACATACCACTTAAAGGAATTCAAGTGCTTAACTTGGTCTAAATAAGAAAAACCAACATTAGAAAAATCAAAAATTTTCGAAGTCAAAAAGTCAGAAAAACAAAAGCAATTAAAAAAACCAGAAATAAGAAAACATAAAATTGGGAAAAATAAAATTATGATTTAAGAATGTATAATTGATCCATAGAGCTTTAAAGCCAAATTTCATACAGATCGGCTCAAAATTAACGATTGGCATTAAATTCAACTGCGCCACCATTTTCCGACCCTAGGGGCGGAAATTCCACTAACAGAAAATCAGAAGTCAAATTATTTTCCATACATAGTTCAAATTTTAACGTCAATCGTATGAAAAATATTATTTTCCATATAGAATTTTCCGGACATATTCCGACCTTTTAGGCGGATTTCCCAATAACATAAAATGACATGTCCAATTAATAAGCATATTTACTATACTTACAAACCAATCAATCGGACGAAAAATAGTTTTTTCCATAAAGAATTTTCCGGCCATTTTCCTTGTGAGAGGATTTTCTGAAATCGGGAAAAAAACGTGTCGAATTATTTCGCTTATTTTACTTACAATCCGACTTAAAAGTCAATCGGATTAAGAACAAAATGTTCACCATATAAGATTTTACGGAAGTTTTCTACCCCTTGGGGGTGGATTTTCCCCAAAAACCTTAATTCCCACTTTTAAGTCATATAAAAACTTTTGTGAAAGTTTTAGCTTTCTATTTCTTACCGTTTAGGCTCTGCCTAGATGTCCAATAAATCAGTCAGTCAGTGAGGACAAACTCTTTTTATATATAGAGAGATTCTTGAATAGCATCAACAACTGAGTCAATGGCCGTGTTCAGCATACATATAATACATCGAAAAATGTCTGCTGAAGAAAATCGAGTCACGGAAAGCCGTATTATTATTACACGCTAGCGCTCTGGGTCACCTAATAAATTGCATTAAAGTATTAAAAGTTAGGTTTAATTTGATTTAATAATTTTTTTTATTATTAACAGCCGATTGGAAAGCTCATATTTGCAATCAGTGCACAAAACACTCCTAAAGTTATCGATAAATCGCCTTTCGATATACAGTTACAGGTGGTAGTATCAGTATCTCTTCAATGGAGCGTACTATTTTTTTGAAACATGCTCCCTCTACCATGATACTGTATCAGTCGCGGTCAACAGAATGGCCGTGTTCAGCAGAAGAACTTGCTCCCTGATCAATGATATATATCTTGGTAGTTTACGTAGCCTACTTTTCCCCTTGTGTTTAATATGATATTTAACAAGACCCCCGAAAAGTATGCTAAATAATAAGAGTAGTTTTGTTAAGCAGATCAGTGATCAAGTGTCTCTGCTGAACGCGCCCAATGATCACTGAAAATGTATAATTGACCAGGGAGCAAGTTCTTCTGCTGAACACGGCCAATATAACAATATCCGTCCGTATGAGCGCACAGATCTCAGAGATGGTAAAAGTTGACGGTTTTCAGTGAATGGAACATAAACTTTTTTGCAGGCAAATCACCGCAATTTAAAAAAAATCTCACATATCTCGCCCAATTTTGAAGGTGGATTGTTTGGACCCTTAGACTATATATATATATTTTGGAGCACTTATCAGTTCATGTTAATGGTCGTCTTCAACGCTTTCTCGACCCTCTTTGAGCATAACTCGTGTTTTCATTAAAGCTTGCTCACCGAAGGAAGGAATTTGAAAGTAAGAATATGTAATTCACAATTCTCAGTGTTCACTTTCAAATATGTTTCAATTCTTGCAACTTTCTCCTCTCCAGCATCAACTCACCCACAAATTGTGGATACCCTTAACAGAGCAAATAAAAAGCTAATTGTTTTGATATGTAAACCAAAACCAAGCAGAACCAAAAATCAACACGCAACATAGGTCAGAGCAGGGCAGGGCAAGCCCAAGTGCACCAGCAGCAGCAGCAGCTAAGAAGAGTTGGGTGAACCGGGCTCCCACGCCGCACTGCAACGCCCCCGCCACATGATCTCCCACCCCCTCTCGGTTGGACTCGTTGAGCATACGACGCGTGTTGCATGCCCTCGCCGAGGCATTGTTGTTCCCTGTGCCTCATTGAGCATGGTTATTGCCAAGCTTTTTGTGCTAATTAGCCACGCTGCTTCATGGTTATTAAGATTGCGTCAAGTGTACCCTGGGTATCCGTATCCCCCCTCCCCCCCTCTGTATGCCGTTGCTGCCTGCCAAATTGGCTTGCGGGCATTTCGCATTTTGGAGCAGCCACAAGGACGCAACCGCATCAGCAACGTACATACTAGATGATAGGCCTTATTATGGCGCACGCATCCTTCAACTTCAACTGCCGTCGTCGTCGTCGTCGTCATCGTCATCCACCATCAACGTTGGCGCAGCGAAGTGGACTTGAATAACTAGAGGCCTCCGCTGAGCTCATGCCCGTGCAAAAATTGTTGGGCAAAAAATTACAAAAAAAATTCATTAAAAAAAAAAATTGCAAATGCATTCAGCAAAATGTAGCCAAATGAACAAATTTGCAACTTATATTAAAGTTTTTAAATTCAGAATGAGGCGGAAAAATGGAGCAGGACTTACACTCTGTGAGAGGCCAGCAAAGAAGTTCTTACACCACAGCATCGGACCGTTAAATGACTTTGCATCGGCTTCGATCGATGGAAGAAAGAAAAATTTAGCTTACTTCGAATAGCTCTAAATATATTTAGAACACTCGTTAGACACATTATTTATAGTAAGAATATTTCAAAACTTGTATCAAAGATTTCATTCCGCTTAACTTTTCGATATGGTAACGGTTTTACCGGTTCCAATAAAAACAAGTAAGAAAGTACCACTGTAAGAGTATAGTTCCTGCCAAAGTTCGTATATAACTAATAAATTTTAAGTACGTGGCCACGCAAACTATGAAAGTGCTGCCCATCACAGTTGCGGCCGGTGCTGCCCAGCTTAATTATTTGATAACTCGATCTGATCGAAAATCGGTGTATAGTGGATCAATAAATAATAATGATCAGAACTACAAATCTCTATCTCCGATATTCTGAAAGATATGGAGGCACGAAAATCCCCATGAAAAAAATCGGTAACCTTGTTTTCGACTGTTGAACTTTTCGAAATATGTCTCTACTTAAATTCTCATAACTTATTAATTTTTGCACCGATTTGAAAAATCTGAAAACAAATAAGAAGACCAATTTTTTTGTATTCAGATAGCAATTTGCTAGGGTGAGTGATTTAAATGCTATGGGTTATAAAAACCTTTGTTTAAACACTTCAAAAACACAAGGCAACAACTTTCCAAATTCCAAACAAAATTTCAGCTAATTCTAGGGGTGGTGGTTAGTCTAAATGATTTTCGAGTGCCTTACTCGAATCTGTTTGGCAAAATGTTCTATAACGTCTGAATTTTTTTTTTAAATTTGAGAATAAAATTGGTAAGAGTGCAGAATTGGTAAGTTTCGACTCTTCTTGGTATTATCGTAAAGTACTTAGCCTAAGCTTTTAAATAAATTATACTAAACAATTCTGCGAATTTTGTAAACAAAGATATACCATTTTAAATACATGTGTTAGAATAACATAATGTCAGACCCACAAAAGTCTCTAATTACCAAAAATCCTGATCATTTTGCCAAACAGATTAATGTTAAGCACACTAAAATCATTTGGAATCATTTCGCCTTCTATATGTGGAATGGTGAATGTGTTAAAGAAGCAGAAAAAAAAACAAATGGCCTGCTGAGAAAATATGGTGAGCAAATAAATATAATTTAAGTAGTTATACCATAAGTATATACTCAATACCCTCAGCTCCTTGCAGCCGCTAAATATTGTGTCATTGTATTTTGGCTGTTAACTCTGCTATGAAGTGGTCACACTTAACATTACAGTGCAATAACATTGACATGTTAGGTAACTGTCAGTTTCAGTGCAGTGTAGACACATTTCAACAGATGGTGCCACTTAGCTAAGCTGGCGCCATCTATACAAAAAAAACAAATGTGAAAAGAGCTTTGAAAGCTCCTCCGATTTGAATTTTGCCAGATTTGTATGAATCTTAATTAATATTAAACAGTAGTTTATGTTAAATATAATTAAAGTTTCATCAAGTTATTTGACTTTATTTTTCATTTGTATTATTAACTAAATATTCGATACTTTCAAGCGGTTGATTACTATTATCCAGCAATTTGATAAATGTGTCGAGTTAGTCATAATCAGCAAAAAGGACAGAGAAATTGGCTCATTTTAAGCATATACTTAGTTGTTAGTAATTTTTTAAAACAAAGGAATAAAGTAACAGTTAGTTTTAACAGTCAATTAAATCCTTTATAACGATGACTAATATGTCGGAACCAGTGAAATCAGAAGACTATCAGGGCCTGTGCCGGTTTTCACATATTTGTTCGATTTTAAATAGAAGCGAAATCGAACGATTGTATTTAAGCTGCTCTGGAATTCGAACGATTTGCTTTCGATTTGCAATTCGAATGTTTTATTTTCAAAACGTTTTATGCGATTTGTTATTCTCCTCAATCAGCTGTTAATGCAAAAAAAAAAAGTTAACAAACATTCGTTATAGGCAAAGAAATTGCATGCATTTAAAAAAAACTGTTTGAAATGTTGTTTATATTTTTAATGGCATCATATGAACATTACTTACTGTTGATTCAACAGCTGAGAGTGTTGAATTTAGAAATCCGGGTTGTTCGATTTGGCTGCCACACAGCAAAAATTGCAGCACTTTAGAAAAATAATTTTATTTTATTACGATTGATTTTGAACGGAATTAAAGTTTGCAGAAAGGATATAAATACTCTTAGCAAGGAGACAAAAATTATTTTAAACCATTTTTTTTAACGTCATTGTATAAAACAACGCAATAATTTTTGAATCCACCAGCTTCAAGCAATGTGAATTCAAATCGAGTAAATCTTTCGAATTGTAAAAACCGGAACAGGTAACCAAATCGAATTCGATAAAATTTAGTGAAAGTGAAAACCGGAACAGGCCTGTATACCTTATAGCTGTCATATCGATCGGTCTAAAATAGATCTTAGTGAGAAAAACTTTTTTTAATGATATCATTCGCAAACTCAGCAGATATGAATGTTCTAAGCTTTCACACAGTTCTGCAAAATTTTTTTAAAATCGGATGACTATATCTTTAGCTGCCATACGTTGTAAAATAGGTCTTTGTGAGGAAAACTTTTTTCTTATCTATTATGAATAATATATGCCTCTTAACAGTTTTACAAAAATTAATTAAGATCGGCTGACTATATTCTATAGCTATCATAGAACCCATCGGTGGGAAAAAATGTGTATTTCTAAGAAAAGTTTCTTTTTTGGTAACGTGGTCAAACATTGATTCTCAATGAATGTTGTAATGTTTAGACTTTTATTATATAGATTAAATACGTCAGACTTAAATATATGTTAAAATAACTTTCAGCGAGTTATTTTCGAAATTTTTATTCTTGGTTGAAAAATTTGTGATTTGGGTTCGAATACTCAACTGATCTGTTGATCTGTATGGAAGCTTTAGTTTGAAAGATCCTTTGTTGTTGTTGAGCTTTTATAAGAATCACAATGATCTTTCATAAATTTTTTTCTTAACTTAAATCTTACAAACAAAATCGCTTGTTCGCCACCCCAAGATAAAATCGTAAAACTCTGATTATTCAACCAGACGATGCTTATATATAGGGTCATAGAAAAATAGTACAGGAGTCTAAAAAAAACCAAAAATTTTTAATTGCCCTGTTTCACTCCACCCAATGGCTATATCGACTGATCAAGAAAATATAAACTTTATATGGTCAGAGATGCTTCCTTCTGGCTGTTACATACATTTGCAAAAACTCAATATTCTCTTTGTATCTTTGATAGAGATTATAAAAAGTGAAAGCAAAATCAAAAGATTGTCCTAGTTTTCAAACTCCTATTTGCTTTTCTAGTTTTCAAACTCCTATTTGTTTTTCTAAATATGTATTTTTCCCTATTTTGGATCTCCTAGCTTCTGACATCAGATTTTTACTTTCCTAAGTTTTGTCTTCTCTAAAAATAATTTCCTTTTTTTTATCCTGAACCCATAAAAATGGGTTAAAATGGTATCATGAAGTAATGGAGAGAAGTGTTTATATTCGAATCGATACAGTCATTTCCGTCTTTCTGTATGAACCCGTTGATTTTAGAGAATTTAATAGATAGAGCCACGTACTTTGGCATGTAGTTAGGTGCAGCTAAATCGATTATTCTTAGTGTTAGTTCGTGTGCTATTTATGCAAGTTTGTTTCACATTTGAAAAATTGTCAACACTCCCCTACAAACAGCCTGTACTAGGTAATAAAAGTGTACCTTTCTCCAGAAAAATTGTGTAAAAGAGAAGATAGCATTTTCCGAAAGAAGCTACTTTTATTTATATTTTTCCTGCTCATGAATTCTTCTCCTGTGCCAATTATGGTAATATTTATTGGAAATGAACACTAACTTAGGTCAACCCTTTTTACTCGACGAGAAAAGCGTATTAACATTTCATTGCCTGCTTCTGGGGGCACCAGTTAATTTGATGTTAAAAGTCCCCTCCAATCATAAATGGCAACCAAATTTTGATTTTCAAAGGAGTAACCCTTTCCTTTTTGCAACACATTTTGTCCCCATTCGAAAGCTCTCCCTTAAAGTGCAACAGCAATTAGGACTTACCCCCATTTTTAAGTTCACTGACATTTGCCAATCAATGCCAATGTTAAATGTAGCATAAAATTGGCAAAATGATTTTTAAATGTGTGAATGGCATGTGTGTTGACCGTTTAAATTACTTTCCAGCTAATTGTCGCCAAATAGACGTAGAAAGTTTTCCCTTGAAAAAAAAAAAGAAAACCAGCTTAGAGCATTTCCTGTGTTATGTTTTTTTTTTTTGTGTTTTTTTTTCTTCCAAAAGTTTTCTCAATGTTTATGAAAAACCATTTTCGACACAAATCAAACACTTGCCAAGAAGACCAAGACACAAGTCTAAACATTTTTACAGACACCTGCCACTAATGACGTCTTGTTTTTGTTGGCCCAGATCGTTCAATCATGTGAAGTGGTCAACGGGCAACATTTTGGGGCGCCTGGATGATGATGGGGGGTTATTATGATTATGATTATTTTTATATAGAGACGAACTTCAAAGGAGAAGACAACTTCAAAGAACTGAGAGAAGAGTTGCTCCCCGCCTCCGCAGGTGTCCTAAGTATGCCACACACACACACACACACATTTCATTTCCTTTGCACGCGACATTAAATCCAGTTCCTGCAACTAACTGCTAGTTTTTGCTGCTGCTGCTACTTTTTTTTTGTGTTGTTTTACGCTTCTCAAATTAATTTCATAGCCAATTGCTTCGTCATAAAATTTACTTCTTCAATTTTCTCTTTTTTTTTTTTTTTGTGGATTTTTATGGACTTGGACTGCAATTAGTGCGTCATTATGATTTGCAATTCAAGAACTATGTGGGAATTTAATGCACATAATGGACCCGCATCTGCCTGTCAAATTTATGACAAGTTATGAGGAGCAGCAGCAGCAGCAGCCCAAACAAAAGCAATTGGAAAATGATCTGAGGGGGGAGGGAGAATAATAAAAAAGTTTGGTCTGCCAAACATGCGATAAGTTCAAGTTCTTTAAGCTGCTTAACGGCTAAGTCTAGAATTTATAGGCATGGCCTTAAGGTCACCCTGTTTATGCCTCAAATATCCATAAATAGTTTTTTTTTGCAAAAAAAACTAAAGGACTCCAGCGCCAGGATATAACTACTTAAGGTAACCCGGCAAATCGGCAAGCGGCAGGAGAGAGCTAGACACATTTGGCGCTTGGCAGAGAAAAACTTTTGTTATTGAACAAAGACGACAATGTCGTTGTCGACAGCATCATCATCCACCATCACCTCCTCCTCTACGCATTCTCCATGTCTGAAGTAGCTGGCAATTTAATCAGCTCAAATAGGTTGAGGGTAAGTCCCCCCTCACCTCGTCCCCCTTTCAGTGTTTAATGTGGCGCAAGTAAAAGCGACAAGTTTTTCTTCTTTTTGGCTACTTTTTTTTTGTATATTGAATTAAAGCCTTATTTTCATTATTTTGCTTACGGTTAATTAGCACAAGTCAAGTGGCCCCGGGCTGAAAACACAAAAAGGGTCGATGGTAACAACAGCAACATGTTGCCTCAAACCTAAAAACAAAACAAAAAAGTGGCGCGTGCTGATGGCAGCGGCTTTTGGGGGAGATTTTCCCAATGCCAGTCCAAGGCTTAATCACTTGTCCAAGTGGCAGGCGTTTTGAAAGAGGTTGACTCAAAATTGCAAATTATTTACAGCAAAAATGCAAATTGAAACATGATAAGAAATATTTAGTTCAAAATTTGGATAAACAGATCCTTTGGTTTTGCAGAAAGTTAATGCAGAAAATGACTATACAAGTACTTGGTAATAAAGTCTTAAAATTCATTCGGTATGTAGTCTCCATTTAGCTCAATTCACTTATCTAAGTTTTGTCAACTAAGTAAAAAAATATGGATTGCTACATTTGACACAATTATTGTCTCCCAAAGAAAGTTTTATCTCTAGTATTCAATTAGTTAAAGCCGCAGAAATCTGAATCTAAAAAATGTTTACAAATTAGCCTCAAACTTGTAGCATTTCCTTAGGTTTCCTCAGGGAATAATGCCAAATATTATTGAGAAATAAAAAAATAAAAAATAAAAAAAACGAAATACTCACACCAACAGATTAATCCGATTAAATATAGATGTCAGATATTTAAAAATTCAAAATCTGAATCTGATTAAAAACAAATCATTTTTCTTAGTAAGTCACATTTTCCGAACCGATAGAACCGATCGGTTATATGGCAGCTATTGAATACAGTCCTATGATTTCGAACCAATATTGCAAATCTGTTTGAAATTACATGATATTCATAATTCCTGAGTTTAAAAGCGCTGGCATTGAAAACAAACGTTTTTTTCTAATAAAGACCTATTTTCCGACCGATCGGTCCTATGGCAGTTATAAGATTTAGTCATCCGAATTGAGCAAAATTTTGCCAAACTGCGTAACAGCATATAATATTCATAATTCCTCAGAGAACGTTATCATGGAAAATACAAAATTTTTTCCATTTTACGACCGATCGTTCCTATGGCAGCTATCCATATCTATCTATATAAAAAAGTTCAACCTGACTGTCTGATTGGTGACCGTCGCACAGCCAAACTGTTAGAGATAGTAAGCTGAATTTTTCACAGCAGCTTCATCTTATTCCGAAAGTGAGTACTATGACGGGGTTTAGGGAATATCCGTGGAAAATTCACATAAAGTGTTGAATGAAACTTTTTTGTTTATCATCCGATCAGCTCCAAACTTATTTACAAAAAATCAAAATAAAAATTTAATAATAACTGCAGTTTTGCGGTAAATTAACCCACTACACCCCCATGGGTGGAAAATGGGTTAAGCGATTATGAGTTTCTCATAAGAGTTGCTCAGATAGTATACTACGTTTATCCATGATAAATGCCCTTAAAAGTATGCAAACTTTATTTGCGTAAATAATTTATATTACACTGCGCATTTGTTCATATTGTCGTAGCAGATATAGTTATACAAAATAAATAAGTGTTAAGGCAAATATAAACGAATCATTTTCCTTAATTATTTCTCTTTATGGACATAGCATACTTTGCAGGGCATTTATCATAATAAATTGTGTGTGTATAAATGAGGTTCAAAAGTTTTCAAAAATTCAAATGTGTCAAATCTTAGTGTAAAATCCTATCAAAACTCTCATATGAGTTTTTTGACAGCCAACTCACAACTTCTTGAGATATATTTAAAAAAAACGATCAAAATCATATGGGAATAGGGTCGTTTTTGGGGTTGATTTGTTATACATGTTCATGTTAAGAAACCATTTTCAAAATTTTAAGATAACTTTGATATTATTGTGAAATGAAGGGCCGTGAAAACATACTTTGTATTAGTTGTTCCGAAGCGGATTATACGCATTACACCACCACGGCGTCGGTTGCATTCGGTCTTATTCCTTTACTTTTTGGTTATATAAAGTTTTGTCTTTGTAAAATGTCAAAACTTGTCTGCAATAACTTGCCACTGCTAACGGCAGAATACTTATCAGGTTCTATGTCGGGTTAAAAACGCATTTTTTTATGGCTGGCAGAGTTGGGGTGTTTATTTTTGCAAACGTCATTGGTAAAATAAAGAACAGTAAAAAAGCTGCAAGAAATCGGCAAGCTTTTGGGAAATTTTAACAACAAATTGTTAAAAAAAAAATGGAGGTCGTCTTATAGGCCTACTGAAAGGTTTGAGAAAATCAAAAAGGAATGTCAAGTAATGCCAATAACGCTTGGATTCGGTGCCTTAAACTATCACACACATTAGTTTTCCGACTTTCAATCAAAAAATTGACAGATTCGCGGATATCGTCGATAAAAAAAACGAGAGCGTAAGTTAAAGTCGGCCCTGCTCGACTTCGATATACCCGTTACTCAGGATATAAACATGTTCAAATTGTGGGAGAAATGAGTTTCTTTCCAATTTGCGGAGGCAACTCTACTATAGCTCATCTGATCAGGAAATGATGTATGGCTGATCGATAGGTAATAATTATTAAAATGTCTAGAGGGTTCAAACAATCTATTTTCAAAATTGTGGGTGATTTGAGGTATTTTTTAAATTGCAGGGGCGTGAACTTTTCTATCGTTCATCTGATCAGGAAATGATGTATGGCGGATCGATAGGTAGTGATGGTAAAAATATATGTCTAGAAGGTTTGAACAATCTATTTTCAAAATTGTGGGAGATATGAGGTATTTTTCAAATTGCGGGGGTGGCAACTCTACTATAGTTCATCTGATCGAAAAATGATGTATGGCGGATCGATAGGTAATGATGATTAAGATATATGTCTAGAAGGTTTGAACAGTCTATTTTTCAAAATTGTGGGAGGTATGAGGTTTTTTTTCAAATTGCGGGGGCGGGGCGGGTGGCAAAATTTGAAACAAACTTGATCTGCTGCAAACAATACAAGTCTACACTGAAAATTTGGTAGCTCTAGCTCTTATAGTCTCTGAGATCGTGTATACGGACAGACGGACGGACGGACAGACGGACATGTCTATATCGACTCGCTATTGGTGCTGATCAAGAATATATATACTTTATGCGGTCGGAATTATTTCCTTCTGCCTGTTACATACATTTGCACGAACTTAGTATAACGGGTATAAAAACTGAAATACAAAATAAGTTTAAGTTCGAAATGGCGTTGGAGGTGGATATTCCGATGCCTGATTCGGGGTTTTTCAAATAAATGCAACACAGAGTGACTTATTTCTGAAAACCCACTCCAACCCAAATTTAATCCTTATTTGAAGAATTGGCGTAAACCTAGGTGCTATAGCTGCTGGGCGTGAAGTAAGCAAGGATGCGTTTTCTTGCTTTTATATGCCTTTTTCGCTTCACAAATTATGAATTCACGGAGCCAATCTATTTTTTACTGTGTTATTACCAATAGGAATGAAGTCGGAAGAAGCGCTCGAAGCGCGAGATAAAGATTATCGCAATTTTCGACTGATGCATCGCGAGAAAACATTTTGCAGAATTTAATGAATGCTTTGTTTAATTTATCCGAACTATTGATGAGTTCTGTGTTCAAAGTCCTATTCGATTTTTAAAAAAGAACATTAATTTGGATGTGGAGGAATAAAGTCTTTTTCTAGACTGTTTGAAAACTCCAGTTCTGAGTGTAATTCAGATTTTGAATATTTTTTTTTGTTTATATTTTTATTATTATTTATTATATTACTTTTATAACGTAAATTTACTTTGTAAAAAAAAAAATTGGTTTGTTATTTAAAATAATGTAGATAAACAAAAAAAAATTTCTTATTTTTGGAAATGATTTCTCAATTAATTACTATTCAAACAAAATAAAAGCAGCTATCCGAAATCTTTATTATTTAAGATGTTCTTAGTTTTTTCCGCTTAATAAGCCATTTTGCCCACTGTTGGATGGCTAAAAGGCATTTTTCTTCCAAAACTTCCGTGTTTTTCAACCGACCTTCTTCGCTTCAAAATTGATAGGTAGTAGGACTTAGTTAATATATTTAAAGACAAGTTTAACTTTAAAATTGTGGCTCTGACAGTTGTTTGCGGTTTGTGGGGAAGAAAGAAAGAGATTTCCAAAGAAACCCAAAAGATTTTCCAAAAATTTTAAAACATTTTATCAAAATTTAGATACTTTCTTAATTTTTTGAAATAATTTTGAAACAGCTCTTATCATTTTCGCATCAATGAAGCTTCTATATAGATTCTTATTTCTTGCTAAAGGGGAACGAGCACACAATACACAACTGCATAACCATTTCCCAAAACTTTGTGATTGATGTACTGTAAACACAGTCACTCAGTTAAACACCATTCTCATCGATTATCTCCACATGTATTGGACATCACTTCGACACAAAACATTAACAGATCGCACAGCCACAATTAAACACAGAAATCATCCAATCGTCATCACTTCGCTTCCCTGCCTCCCTCCCTCCATCGAAAGTATCAACAACAGCTTAAGTAGTTCATTAGAAATCATTTTGGGAGAACTAGACACAGATTAGATGATACCCAAAAGGCACTTGAAGAACACTTCCACCTTCCACACTCACCCATACACACACACACACAAAAATGAACATGGACACGGGCCCATTGTCAAGCCAATAAAAAAAAAAAAAAAACTGGTCAGATACTTATCGGGGCGCTTGTACTTGACGGAGTGTGTAAGTAAAAGTAAATTAGATAAACGCCAAAAGAATCATGACTTTTTTTCTTCTTTTGGTTCCCCAGCGTTAAAATGAATCTTAATTGAACCGACGAAAAGCGACGATCAAAGCAATTGCCGCCCCCTGGAAATATGCCTGGTCAGAGCTCAATGAAATTGACAAATGTTTGGACAAATAGACGACACAGCGAATGAAAAATCATTTTTGTTGTTTTTGTAATTACCACAAGCAAATATTGGGCCGGACATGGGTTATAGTTTGGGTCAAAAGTGGGAAAACTGCAACAAACGGGAGTGAGTGAGTGAGGTGAGTGCCTTGCCCTTTTGAAGGAATGTGTGTTTGTTAAAGAAAGATCAGACTGAATGAGCGGGAGAGAGAGAGAGCGAGAGAGAAGCAGTCAGGTGAAGGAAAAGTTGGAAAAGGTAAATAGCCAAAGAGCTAAGGTTGAAGACAAGTGGAAAAGTAGTTGCTGTTTGTTAGATTTGACTAAGGTGAAAAGTGTGTAAAAGATTGAGTGACTGACTGATGGATGGATGCCCTAAGAGCAGAGGCACTGGTAGAGCGGGGGGTATTTCTCAAGGGGTAAGAGGACCCCATTACAATGGAACAGGCAGACAAAAAGAGAGCTTGAAGAAGGACTGTCGAAAAAACTTGGGGTGATCTTAAAGAAATGGAGGAGAAAAAGAAGAAGAAGCGGATCTCTAAGAAACGAGGACTCAAAAGAATAATTTTCGGCTAGGTCCGGTATTCACTTTCGACAAGATTTTGCGGAATTGTTAAGTGATGACATAATTCCTTTAGCAATGTTTGAATTTTACTTTCGGCAAAATTTTGCGGATTCAGAATTGTTAATCGATGTTATATCCCCAAAATGATGAGATAATTCTGTTAAAAAATGTTTTGAATTTCACTTTTAGCAATATTTTGCGGATTCGGAATTGGAAAATGAAGTCGTATCCACAAAATGATGAGAAAATTCGTTTAAAAATGTTTGGATTTCACTTTAGGCAGAATTTTGCGGATTCGGAACTGGTAGATGATGAAAAATTTTGTTTAAAAATGTTTGGTTTCACATTCGGGAATATTTTGCGGATTCGGAATTGGTAAATCCCCAAAACGATAAGATAATTTGTTTAAAAATGTTTGCATTTCACTTTCGGCAAGATTTTGCGGATTCGGAGTTGGTAAATAATTGTTAAATCCCCAAAATGATGAGATAATTTGTTTAAAAATGTTTTCATTTCTCTTTCGATATAATTTGGCGGATTCGGAATTCGTAAATGAAGTTGTATCCACAAAATTATGAGATAATTCGTTGAAAAATGTTTGGACTGAGGATTCGGTATTGGTAAATTTAAAAAAAAAAATGTTTAAAAATGTTTGATTTCACTTTCGGAAATATTTTGCGGATTCGGAATTGGTAAATTATTGGTAAATCCCCAAAACGATAGGATATTTTGTTTAAAAATGTTTGCATTTCACTTTCGGCAAGATTTTGCGGATTTGGAGTTGGTAAATGAAGTTGCATTCACAAAATTATGAGATAATTCGTTTAAAAATGTTTGGTTTCACTTTCGGCAAAATTTTGCGGATTCGGAAGTGGTAAATAATTGGTAAATCCCCAAAATGATGAGATAATTTGTTTAAAAATGTTTGCATTTCACTTTCGGTATGATTTGGCGGATTCGGAATTCGTAATTGAAGTTGTATCCACAAAATTATGACATAATTCGTTTAAAAATGTTTGGATTTCACTTTAGGCAGAATTTTGCGGATTCGGAATTGGTAAATGAAGTTGTATCCACAAAATTATGAGATAATTCGTTTAAAAATGTTTGGACTTCATTGGTAAATGATGTCGTATCCACAAAATGATGAAATAATTCGCTTAAAAATGTTTGAAATTCACTTTCGGCAAGATTTGGCGGATTCGAAATCGGTAAATGAAGTTGAATCCCCAAATAAGATCAAAAATGATTCGATTTCACTTTAGGCAGAATTTTGCGGATTCGGAATTGGTAAATAATGAAATAATTTGTTTAAAAATGTTTGGTTCATTTTCGGGAATATTTGGCGGATTCGGAACTGGTAAATAATTGGTAAATCTGCAAAATGATGGGATAATTTGTTTAAATTTCAGTTTCGGCGAATTCAGAATTTGGTAAATTATGTTGTATGCCCAGAAACGTTAACAATGTTTGCTCGATTGGAAAGTAAGTGAAAATAACAAGTTTTAGAACATTTACCATAATTGTCAAAAAAAAAGATAAATATTTTCCAAGTCCGGTACAGATCGGCACAACTTTACCGTTTAGTTAAAGACTTAAATGTCTAAGCATTTTGTTTATTTTACATAATTGCAGTTGAAATATTATTTTCAGTTCTATTTGTTGCAAAATTTAAAATAAATTTTTTTCCCATTCCTTAACTACCCCCTTAAGAAAATGTTCCCCTACACCTTTATGCCACACACATCACACACAAAAACCAAACAAACAAAAGTCCAGAAAAAAAAACCTCAAAAACCTTTGGGGTTTATCTTTTTAAAAAATGTCAGCGCCTAGATAAAGAACTAAGTGGATATGCAGTAGCCAAAAATGTTTCCTCTGCCATTTTTCAGTTAGATGACTCAACTCTCCAAAAACTCCAACAACAACAACAAAAAATACCTGCATTTCAATTGGCCAAACATTACATTTATCACACAGTTTTTAAACAATTTTGACGATCAATTTGTTTTGTTTTTGCTGGCAAATCCTGACGCTTCGAACATGCAACATGTTGCACAGCGAATGTTGTTGCATGGCACGGCACAGTGGTGCAGAGACATAAATATTGGGCATTAATTTTGGGTTCTTGATGTATTATAAGAATTAAGGTATTTGTGTTTTGAGTTAAGTCTATCTATTAATTTGATAAAAAATATTTGTAACTAAATAAAAAATTAATTTGTAGAATTTTGAAAATCTGTTTTTTTTTAGCCAGAAAAAAGAGTCTAGGTTTTTCTTAACCTAATGAATATAGTTAAAGATCGGTTATACATTTCAAATATAATTTATCGATTGAGATCCCCTAACTGCCAAAGTACAAAAATAAATTTTTTAATAGCATTTTAAACTTAAAAATTCGGGAAAACTACCAAGTTTAAGCCGGTTCGAGGACATGCTAGTTATGCTACTGCATAACCATAGATACAGCACACACACAATACCACAAAGGATGCTTTGGATGACTATACAGCTGTTTCCGAAGGTTCCCACCCGCCACAAGCAAACTAAAAGTTGTAGCACTTGATTAGGCATACGAAAACTTTATAAGTTTGAATGAGTAATCGAATAAAGTTGGTTTTAGCTCGGCCGAATTTAATTTTCAAATATAAGAAAAAAAACTTTGTATTTTTTCCAAATTTTGAGTATGGAGTTAAATTTTTATAAAAAAATATGTTAGCACCAATTTCTTACTTTTATAACCAATCCGTTCTTATCAGGGATTAATCCCGAAACGAATATCGGTTCCGGTACCGGTTCCATTACGTACCGAATGAATATTTCGGTTAAAGGTTCTATTTCGGTTTTTACTTAAACTTTTTAGTTTGTTTCGGATTTCGGTTCCGATACGGTAACCAGATTTTTATTTTTTGTATACCGGTACGTACGTACAAAATAAGCTGATAAAATTCTAAAAGGGATATATCTGCTCTAAAAACGCTCTAAACCAGTTGGAAACATAAAATTTTCCTAAGCTTTTTCTTACATTATTTTTTACTAATTATTAAAACAAAACTTTCTTAAAATTGGAAATAATATTTCTAAAATTAGAGGCCATATTTGACAAAAATAAAGAAACTTCAGGATTGTTCTATGACAAAGAAATTCTTTAGATTTATTTAGATCAGCGGTGGGCAAACAAAATATTACTTAAGGGAGCAGCAATAACAAAATAAATTTCTTTTTGCTTCAAGGAGAATAACGAAGGGCGGACTACTAGGATCCATCGAGCCGCTATGTGTTCATCATTATGGGTTTAAAAATAAAAAAAACCTTTTTTTCGTATTTTAGAACAATTTTTCTATATCTTTATAAAAGAATTGATTCTGGTTTTTCTTTAAGGACGAATTTCTAAAAGTAAAACTCCTTTGCTGAGTGTATATATATTTCCATTTTACGAGTTGAAATATATATTTTAAATATTCATACAACAGTAAGATAAGATAAGAAACCGAAACAGTACCGGTATAAGCGTTTAGGTAGGGTTCCGATTTTGAAATAAGCTAGCATTCTACAAAAAAGTATATCATCCGTTCTAAATCGAAGAACGACCTCTGAAAATTCGTTCATAGGGCAGTTTTCTCGTCTTCAGGTTTTTTAACGTCTACAACGACAAGCGTATGACTTTAAAAACGACCTAAAAGTAGGCAACGTAAATTTCCTTAATATATGAACATTTTCTAAAAACGGCCCTAACAAATTATCTTGAAAAATGATCAAGGCGTTTACGTGCTACGGTGTTGGAACTCTCTTAATGCTTTTTATCTCCCGATGCGCAGAATTTTAACATGGGAAAAAGTTACCATAATAGGGAAAAAGTCATACTTTCGGAAAGCTAAGCAGCGGGTAATGCACCAAGCACCAAAAAGATCAAAATCCTTGTTTTTCGTCGCATTTATGTACATTCATACCCACTGTGCACTGGCTGCGCACGCATCCAACAACATCATCCAACCAAAAGCAGGCAGAAGGCGAGTCCAACCGAGCACAAAACCGAGATGTCCGATTCAGTCGAGTTCCGAATGAGCTCAAGGCAGCACGTACCGAGCGGTTAAAAAATCCAACAGAAATCAAAAAATTGGAAAATCACGAAACGAAAACGAAAAAAAAAGTGTTTAAAGTTTCCCCAAGTTCCGGTTGAAAGAGAATATTTGTGTATTACATATATATTTAGTTTTATATATGTATGTATGTATATATGTGTGCTAATGCGTGTGTGTGTGTGTAAAGAAGGTGATCTTTTGGCATACTTATATGGTCAGTGGCCGGCCGGCCGGCCCACAAAAGGCGGCGCCTTTTGAATGTGCAACGACAGACCATTTAAGCCTGTTTAGATGGATGGATCGAACAGCAGCGGCTGCAACGGCGACGGTCAAACGGGTTTCGGGCATCGGAATCACACCGGGATCACAAAGCCTGGCGGCCTTTTGATGTACGCCGTTTGATCGAAACGAATCAAAGAAGAAGAAGAATCAACCCAGACGAGACTAAACGTTTCCAGGAAGCTGCTGCTGCTGCTGCCCCCACCAAATGGAAAATAAGAAAAATAAATCAAACAGAAACCAAACGCAAAAAGTATTAACAAGTTCAAAAAATTGAAGGAAATAAAACAAAAAATTCAAAAAAAAAACCACAAAAACAAAATTATCCAAAAACCATAATCTCAATTGAAAAGCATTTTTTTGATATAAGTAATACATAATATATTCAATAAAATATTTTACTTAGTTTTATAAACCTACGAAATAGTTTTTAATAATTTATTAACCACCACAACAACAACAACAACAACAAAAAACACACGTACTTACAACTACAAAGGATCAACAATTAAACACGCCAAAAAGTAGACTATATAAAATTTACACAATGCCATCACAAGTAAGAATCTGGTTGCTATTGCTCATCTGTCGTTTGAGTGTGAGCCAAATGCGCAATGAAGATCAGCTGTTGCTGGAAACAAATCCCTCACTGGGACAAAGCCATCATCATCATCATCAACACAACAACAATAGCTCCACATTGCTCAATACTTTACTGACCAGTCAAGTGGCTGGAGCTGGAGCTGTGGGTGGCGGCGGTGGCGGTCTTATCAATCAATTGGGCTTGGGTAGCAGCACAGCCTTGGCTCCTGCAGCCGCAGTGCCACCGCTACCGCCACCCTCACCTGGATCAGGACTAGGAGTTACCGTAGGCGGCGGCAACGGCGGCGGCGGTTCCACTTGGCATCATGCTTCATCGGGTGGACATCATCCCGGTCATGCCTTGGCCGGACTGGCCAGTTTGGGCATTATAGTTCCCGGCGGCAAAGGTCTACCCGGCATGTCTGGCGGCGCCTTGGGCTATGGCGGTACCATGCTCAATGGAAATGCCATGGATATGCAAACCCTTTACAAGTGAGTCAACTTACAACAATTTTTAATTGAAGCCGCAGAAATCTTATCAATTGATTGTTGTTGCGCGTTTTATGTGCGTTTCTGGCGCGTTTTTATGACTGTTTCTTGCAATCGCTGATTGAGCAATCCACAAATAAACTTCCTTAACAATTTTTTATTTAACTTGACTAGATGTGCGTGTGACCTTTTGCTGGTTTGCCTCAAAGTTTCTGATTTGTCTTGATGGGTGTAATGCCATTTGAACTTTCGTTTGCATATAAAAATCAAGATTTTATGGTTAATCAAGACAAGAAGGGAGGGGGGAGGTGGACTCCAGCAATAATTAGTGGAGGAAAAATATATGAAGAAATCCATGGAAGCACAGTTGAAGGGGGAATATTGAGTTGGTTAAGATCAAAAAGAAACTCAAAAAATCTGAAATCTCTGGACATTTTTGAATAAAGCCAGGATGACTTTATATGTGAAGTGACTAGAATAAGTTGGGTTATTAGATCGTGTAAAAGGAAACCGTGAAAAATAAATTACTTTCTTTATCTGATCAAGGGCCGTACATCTCTGTTTTTTCATCTATGCGATTAAATTTTCGGAATCGATTGTTAAATGTTCTTGCTTCTTAGAACCAGTTCTGTAATTCAGATTTTAACCTTTAAATTGGTCCATATATGCTTCATTTAAATCTCTTGATGTCATAAAGTTTCCTCAAAATTCCTAAAGCATTTCACAACTCTGTACTAATTCCGATCGATTGAGTTCGTTCGTTTACTTATAAGGCCTCAAACAGTCTTATTTCGATGTGCAAACGTTCATGAGAAAATCTCTAGAGATTTTCTGGACACCCCCTAATATGATTTTCATCTTATATGGTAACGACATACTTTTATTACAAGAAGTAAAACTTCGATCATTTGTTGATTTACCCTTCAAAGCAGTTCTATAAGTCGTTCTATCGATTTTATTTAAATAAGTATACAGAATGATTCGGAGAATATGATGCTCGGCGATTTAATTTAATTAAAAAAAAAAAATTTAACTCAAATAATATACGACGGATAAATTTTGTAAGTTTGCTTTTTAGTAACTAAATTTTTTGATTTCGGATATACACGTATTCTTATACTCAGAATAAAATGATATACTTAATTAACGTATGACTGTGATTGAAGTAAGATCGTTTTGTTCTTAAAATTTTTAAAAGTATTTTGGTGTAAGAATTAATTTTAAATTATAAAACAAAAGGGTAGACAAAATAACAAGCAGATTAAAGTATTCAAAAAAAAGTCTTAAGTTTGCAAAAAATGTATAATCCTGAAAAAAACTTAAAATTAGCATTTTGTTCTCAGATTTGAATATTTTGAACTTAGTCAGCTATTGAGATTGTTTGTATCTGAAATTCCCAGGAATTCTAGATTTTTTATCTGAGTGTATCAGTTATGTTGGTTAAGGTATTTGGTTGTTGAATGTGTAATCGATAAAAAAGCTTATAATACATTTTTTTCTCCTGCGGCGCAATGCACCATTTTTTTATGTCTTTATCTGTGGTGTATTATTTGCTTAGCTCCTAGGAATGGAATTCTATATTTATAATATGTTTCTTCCTCGGCTCAAAGAGGCGCCCAATGGCCAGTAAATTTCATGAATTCTCAGCGTGTGGGTTTTAAAATTTAGAACTTGGCCAAGTATCCCACGCTATGATCCCCTTCACATTCCGCCAGAGCCGTTCAATATTTTGGGTGTGAGCTTTGGACTTATTTTTTAGATTGGTTAAATAGTTTCTGTCCTAAAATTCTAGATAGTTCGCGCTAAAGTAAAATTATTATAAAAATTAAACATTTACCGGATTATCATGAAATCTTTTGTTTGATTTCGATAATTTCCTACTAGCAATATACCCGGCTCCGCTCGGGTCCTTAAAAATTGAGCTGATTCACAATAAAAATAAAACTTCGATCCCTTTGTACGAGAGTATGTTATTAAATTTAAAACGGTCGGGAATCGCTTTCTACAAATTAGTAGGGAACGCGTTTTACACCCGGAAAAAGAAATTAATTTTGAACAGATTTATACTGGGTTGGAATCAGATTTGAACTAGGAATATATCTGACTCCATATAACCAAACTACATAAATTCTCAGATATGGCTCTGAACAACTTTTGAACTATTTATTTCAACACTACGCACTATTGAATCGGCTCAGACGGGTTTGGCAACGGTTTTAAACCACTATAATGTCTCGCTGTACTTTATTAACTTACCCACCAATTTTCAAGTTAATAGCTTCAATAGTTTTTGAGATATGGCACTGAACCACTATTAATCAGGCTCATCGGTTTTGTTACCGGTTCTTGAACCAGAAAAATATCTGTCTCTATTAGACGCGTCACGGAAATCTCTTGCAACTAAATTCCAACCTAAAACCTCTTGGAAATCTCTTTTTCGATTGGTTTTAAATCTCTCGTGTTTTAAGAAGAGATTTATCAAAATACTTCACCTAAATTTTGTTAAGCAAAAGTAATTCCAAAAAAAAATTTTGTTTGTGTAAATAATGAAATTTGCATTTCAATAAATATTCGCAAATCCAAATTCATTTTGCATTTCAGGCGCCATCTTGAAATTTGACAACAACAATACTGCCTAGGGTTGCCAAGTTTAACCTCGATGATTGGGGAAAAACTATTTTTGAATTTTACATCTTATTCTTAGAGAAAATTACTTCAATTTAAATTAATTTAATTTTTAATTAAAAAATAAAAATATTTAAATCATTAAATTAATTTTAAATTTAACTTCAAAACTCATAACTAAAATATGGGAAATTTTATTTTCTGAGAAGCAACACTGTTTGATGGGAGGACCATTCATTATCTTAGACACAAACCTATATATGAAATCTCTCGAAGTTCTGTGACACCGAAGAATTTATCGAGCGTTTTGCAAACCAACCGGGGCCCATATCTCTAGATATTTGCAGGACACCCCTGTATATTATTAACATATACCCGAATTTCCTAATTCATAATTTAATCACTTCTGTCACATAACCGCTGTCCACAGACTTGGGACATAGCCTATGACTCTTTTCTGATCGACATAAAGATCGTAGTTTAGACGCCTATAAGGAACAAGCATACATACTTTGATGTATAGATTACTTAATAAATATGGACAATGTCCAGAAAAACGACTTGGAAATTGTTAAGTCGCTGCCATTTGCATTTCATTTTTTTATGGAACGAAGAAATATCGGTATACTTTAAGGCTGACAGCTAAATATATTTTGAGCTATGAACCAACACTATTATCAACAGATCAACTTACTTAGAGTATTATTCCATCAATAAATCATATATTCTGTATAAAATGTCACATCAATCCGTTTCTCGAGAACTCACCTGCAAAAAATAAGAAAAGAAATCAAAATAACAGATGAAAAATTAGTCAAGCATTCAAATTTTATTCCTTTATCATTCCAATCGATGATATTATTACTAGTATCGCATTATACTAGACTTAGAAAGTGTGAGAGTTAAAAACTGTCGCCCAGCGTTGCCTTCTTAGGTCTCGATTTCCCAGATTTAATCAAATCAAACCGAAATTCGTACCGTAATCGAATAAAACTTAGAACCAAAGCCGATATTTGGTATATTACAAAAATCAATATTTTTCGAACCAAAAATTATACTGAAGAGTTTCAAATTGATTACTAAGGGCCGATTTCTTATCTTCTACATAGCCCTAGCTGTCAAAAGTAAATTCTCAGTTTATCTGGCTTTATAGAGGGTGAGAAATCGGCCCTAAATATTATAATTTTAATGATTTTTACATTAAGAAAAATTACTGATTACTTATCAACCGTCCCACGTATACCACCAACATATAGAATAATACATATTAGTAAAAATCAGATAAAAATCATATAAAAATCAGTTCTAGAAAGAATATAAATTCCGCTATATGTAAAGTTGGATATAACTGTGAACAATCAAATTCTTTTCAACAATTTTTTGAAGGAACATTTTCTACAAACAAAATTTTCAGAATCCTTAACATACTCAAGTTTGCTTGAAAAAACTCTCTTTAAGCATTTCTATGCCCATTTGCATTCCATAAAAATGTGTAATTGCCTTTAGTTCTTGGAACTCCAAAAAACTGTATATTTTCCGCAGAACTTCACTTGATTTTAATGATTATTATTTATGTCTAATTTCTCGGCCTCTTCAGCTTCAAATCAATTTGTTTACACTTGTGGCATCTGCGCCAGTAGCTTTGATCTGGGCAAGTTAAGTGCCAAGTCAAATAAATAAATATGCAACAGAGAGAGAGAGAGAAGAGAGGGGGAGAGGGAGATGGAGACCCAAGACCACACTCGGAATCCTCTTGGCTAATCAGTCTGCTGACAAATGCAACATAAATCTTTGGCCTGGCCTGTAGACGGTAGTCCCCGGGGCAAGCTCTTTTTTTTTTTTAAACAATAAAGTAAATTATTTATATTTTTGGTTTTTTGCCGGCTGTCTGACAAAAACAAAAGGTGGGCCGTGCCAGGAGGTGGTTGTCAAAATGCCTTTTTTATGATTATTAGCAGATGCGAACGCAGAAGGGGGCAGGGGCAGGGGGCAGGGGCAGTGGTGGCGGCAGGGCGTAAATTTTACTTACACTTCACATTAATTTGCCCACTGACAATGCAACCAGCGGCGGCAGGAAGGGTGCCGCTACGGGTTATTATTTGTCATTACAGCAAAAATCCTGGGGGAGCAGACACATTTTTTATTACAACTCCACTTAGGTAGAAATGGGGTAGAAAGTGTTTCAGTTTCCACATTGACCCAACCAAACGTCCAGACATAGAAATCGATAGACAAGAGAGAGAGACGCTACGCAACCAGCTTGATTACAATTAATCGGCTTATTTGCCATTTTGCCATTTGACTGGATGTGAAGTACCTCTTGCGTCTCCTCCTCCGACTCCTCTTTCGTATTCTTTTTATATTGCTGGGCAGGCAGGCAGCAGGTGCCGTTTGCCACTTTATTGATTTGAAATGTCAGCAATTTGTTCACAGAAGTCAAATCAACAGACAAATTGTACACAAAGTTTGTCCAATCGTCCGAAAAGGTCGAGATGTTGAAAGATGCCATTGGAAGTCATTAGGCAAATGTTTTTGAGTCATAAGCCAATTAAATTATTGAAATTTACTATACAAACAAAACTGTGTAAAGGTTGTCATTAATATTCCATTATAAACAAATTGACTTTAAATTAATAAATAAGATAATAAACTAAATTTGTAGACCCAATTTGCATTCCCACCCTATAAATAAAAAAAAAAAAAAACAAAAAATTTATAAAAATATTTTTAAAAGAAAAAAAATTTTTCACATAAAAAGGTCAAAGTCTTCTAAGTATTTTCCCACATAGTTACAAAAGTCTGACCGAAATTGAATGACTATATCAAAGAGCTGCCAAAGGAGAAGGATCTAGGGGGGGAAGGAAAAAAAAAAAAAAAAATAATTTTTTTTTGTTGAAAACAATAAGGATTGGATTTTGGGGGTTTTTGAATCATTTTAGGTTTCGAAAAATTTAGTCAACGAATGTTTAAAATAAATATTTTTAAATCTGTCTAATTATCTTGATTTTTTTATAAGTACATCAGCCATAAATACTTGGAAAAAACAAAAAAATTAAAAAAAATTTATATTTTATAAAAAGTAAAAAACTTTAAAATTTAAAATTAAAAAAAGTAAAAAAAATACAACATTTTTTTACCCGGTATTTTTACGATTTTTTAACTGAAAAAAATTAGGAAAAATTTAAAATCAAATGAACAAAGTTAAGCTTTGTCGTTAAAGTCATTGGTCATTCAAATCTGTGATATAATGGCCAAGTTATAGATTTTAATAGCTTGCCAGTTACAGTTCTCTGTTAAGCTACTGTTAAAAAAGACTCTGTAATGTGACTACACTAAGCGAGGTCTTACAAGGGAAAATTAAAGAAATGTGTTTTTTTTTTTTGCATCTAGCTTGAAAGTCTATAAATGGTCGCAAAACGGATGTCTGAAATTGTTAAAGTCGGAAAAAAAGGAAGGACTTTTATATGATCTTAATAACCTTGGATAAAACCTGGGTAGAGTATTACACTCCGATCGTTAGCTGAATGGTGGGAATTTAGTGGAAATCGTCCATATTTTGGAATGCTCACGGAATTTATTGGATGTTTCCAGCACTGAACAAATGCTGCAAATAACACGATTATGATGAAGTAATCGTTGCAACTGAAGGAATTTTTGAAGAGCAAGAGAAAACCTGACTGAATGTATTAACCTCAAGGGGATATATATTGAATAAATAAATTTAACATTTTGACCTAAAAATATTTTACTGTGTTAGACAGGGACTTATTGAACCATGTTTTATATATTTTCAAATCGGTAATGCTGTTCGGTATAAATTGAGAAATATCTGAGCTCCAAATGAAAAAAAATGTTTACGTTTGCTAACATCGACTGTGCCTTAAACTTAATACTAAAACATGCAAAAGCTCGATTCAACTACTTATTTCTTAAGATTAACGTGGCTGATGAATGATGCTGTATTAATAAACTACAAAACCTTTTTTTAAATTCAGATAAATAATTTTAAAAGCTGGATGCAATAGACAGTACAAAAGCTATAACTAATTTTTGGTAGCAGCATTCATCAGCCAGTCTATAAATGTAGGATATAGATTTCAGATATTTATAAATTGAGAATTATTTAGAATCAGATTGTTTAGTTTTCAATTTAATCACACTCCAAACAAAAACAAAAAAGTTTTGTATGTAGTTAAATTTTCCGACCGATTGGTTCTATGGCAGTTGCAGGATATATTTAGTATCCCAAATTTTGCAAGTCTTTTTAAAATCATATAAATTTTCTTATTGCTGAGCTTAAGAACGGTATCATTTGTATTTGTACATTTACTGAATAAAGTAAACAAATTATCTGTCAACATAATAACTAATATTAATACTAATCTCGCCTCCGTCTTAATAAGGAAAACAAAAATATTTTTTTTTTTTCGAAGTTGCATTTCTATCCAATCGGTTTTATGGCAGCTACAGACAACCGATTTTAAACAAATTTGTAGACCATATCATATTCAAAACTTCTGAAGCTTAAGAACGCCTTTACAGAAGCCCAAAAAGTTGTCTTCAATAAGATCCATTTTCCGACCCATCGGTCCAATGACAGCTTTAGGATGTAGTTATCCGACTTTGACCACATTTGGCAAAACCATTTGAAAGCACATAATTTTATGAATTGCTTAGTTTAGGAACGCTTTCCGGTCAAACCAAAAAGTTTTAATAGTTAAAGTATATAATATTATCATCCAACTTTAATCAAATTTCTCACAACTGTTTGAAGGCATATAATATTTATTATTGTTGAGATGAAGAACGTTATCATGGAAAATAATATCGTTTTACTAACAAAAACGCATTTTTTAGACCGATTAGTCCTACGGCAGCTATTAGATGTAGTCACCCGAAACTATTAAATTTTCTACAACTGTTTAGAAACATATAAAAGTCATAGTTCTTGAATTTTTCGTACTACTACATATTTTCCGACCGATCGGTTCTATAGCAGCTAAAGGATATAGTCCTCCGATCTTGATTAAATTTTGCTTTTTCTAAAAGCATAAAATATCAAGAATTTTGGAGTTTAAGAACGTTATCAAGGGAAACAAACACGGTTTTTTTACTAGAACCCATTTTTCGACCGAAGAGTCCTATGACAGCTATAAGATATAGTCCGCTTTTGAGCAGTTTTTGCAGAGCTGTATAATTCTTGATTTTAAGAGCGCTATCATTGAAAGCCAAAAAAGATTTTCTCACTAAGACCTATTATCCGACCGATCGTTCCTTATGCAGCTATAAGATATATTCATCCGATCCGGGCGGTTCCGAAATCCGCAGCCATCAGTAAATAGAATCGCGATTGCTTTAAAACTAACAGACGAGTTTGTGTAGAAACAGACAGACCGATATTGCTTTAGGAATAATATTAAATCGGAACCGTAATCGAATATTTGGGGAAACCAAAATCATTTAATTTCTAAATAAGTTAAATCATTTTGATTTTTGCTTTTACCTTAATATTTTAGATAATCTTTAACAATTTAATTCTTATAAAATTATGTACGTACCGATATTTCAAAAAATAAAAGTCTGGTTACCGTATTGGAGTTAGTAACGTAAACGAAATTTGTTTCGGGATTAATTCTCGATAAGTAGTACTTTTCTTTTCTATAGCAGCAACTTTTTTGAATACATTTTGAATGCTCTTTTTGTATTCCGCGACAAGTGAGCGAATTTTCTTTTACTCCGAGTTAAGTCGTTAATTTTGTAAGTCATAATTTAATTGGCAACCAAACAGACAACTCAGTCAGTTATGTGATTGAACTTTAATTTTGGATAACAAGTACACAATATTTAGTGTCAAGCATAGCCCAATGAATATATCATCACTCAATTGATATTGACAAGTCTTGAACTCAATGTAATTTTGAACGACAACGACAGTCCCGGACAGGACCAGGACGGGGCAAATCCATTACTCCAAAACCGACAACTCGACGCCTGTTTACACAATCAATATGCACAAAAGCTGATTAGGGGATGTAATGAAAATTTAATAATTGCCCGTCAGGGCACTCAATGATGAAATCTCCACCCATTTTGACTGCCTTATACAATTAATCTGGCATGTCTCGCTTGTCGTCGGGGTTGTAAGCAGAATCAGAAACCAGAAATCCAAAAACAGAGGTTTTGGTTTTTATTTTTTTTGAGGGGGGTTGGTTTCAATTTCAGGCAAAAGGCAAAGAGCAAATAATGTAATAATGTCTCGCTCTGTCTCGCTGTCTCCAGTCGGTGACGTCTGTGTTGTTTTGTTAACAGACATTTATGACATTATACGGCGCAAAATGATGTTGTTACGGGGCATACCACCCCAAGCACCAAGCACCATCGTACCCAACCCGGCGAAAAATCGGTTTAATTGTGCGTAAGGCAACGTTGAGAAAAGTTAAATATTTGTCAAACAGTAATTAAAACTTACTTACCGTTTCCTAGGTTGCCCTTCGAGACATCTTTTTGTGTTGCCTTTTATGTTCTGTTAGCCAAATACACAAAAGGACAACATCTTTGTGACTATGGCAAAGTTTCGCTGCGCCGAATAAAAAGAACTTTCGTACATAAAAATGTTAATTTGCCACAGCTTTGTTTGCCGCAAAATTATGCTTGATCCCCGGGAAAGATGCAGGGGAACCCTCTCGAAATTGACGATAACGATTATGTGCAAAGTTCTGGCCACAAAATTAAAAATCTCCCAAAGGAAATCCCGGCTGCAGTTGACTCTCTCGCCATGTGGCACCATCAAAAATGAAAAAGAAAACAAAAAAAAAAAAATTTGTACAAATTTATTTGTCTCAATACGCAACCGCCAGGACCATGAAGACGACGATAACAGCTGGACCTGCTCTTTGTATTTTGTGCTTCTTATGAACAATTTGTGCAAATGAAATTGCAGGTCATAAACATTTTTTTTTTCTTTTGATTTTTGTATGATTGTTGAATTTTGGTAGTACTAGACAAATTTTTTTGGGGTAACTGGGACTTGGACAAGTGCTAGGACATATCAAAACTTTAGA
The DNA here is from genome assembly GCA_018904225.1 of Lordiphosa mommai. Classification (NCBI taxonomy): domain Eukaryota; kingdom Metazoa; phylum Arthropoda; class Insecta; order Diptera; family Drosophilidae; genus Lordiphosa; species Lordiphosa mommai. The sequence goes on along the minus strand of JAEIFT010000525.1, from coordinate 9,859 downwards.
AAAGTTCTATAATTTGCTTTGGTTATAAATGTTTTCCAGTCTTCAATTTAAACATAGTTTAAGTAACGTTTTTAACAATTTATTAAAAAACTTTTATTGTGAAAGGGAAAAACTTTTGAGGCGAATGGAGCCTGATTTCTTAATTTAAAAAGTTCCTTTCTGAGTCTTTTCACCTTATCGATTCCATTTAACGAGTTTCATTCCCATTTTCTTTCCGATATCTTGGATTAACTTGGAGCTTTTCAGCATTCTTATTCTTTTGCTGGCCGCTTTTTATATTCTTTTTAAATGAGATATCAATTAATGAAGATCTTAAAATGAGCTCCGGGGAAAAGATAAATTTGATCATCCTCATTTCGATCTCCGATATATTCAGTTCAAGCCCCTCCCAGTCACGATCTTTAATATAAATTACATTTTTAGAATTTAATAAATTCATGTTTACAAAATTATATTAAATTATTTCAATGTTTCAGCTCATTTAATCAAATACACAAAAATAAATTAGAAGGTCAAAAAGAAATCAAAAAGGGGACAACAGTGCAGGTATTAGATCGGCGCAGAAAAGAAAATTGTATTCCCATCCCACATATTATATTACATTTCCCCTCCTTTTTGAGGAACCATACTAAATTTTAAGGGGGTCTGGGGATTTCAGGACAACAATTTAATTTAGTCTTGTTTGAAAGTTTGAAAATGTTTAACATTCTATTGGATCACGCAAAACTCACGATCCTGAATACTTATTATTCTTGAACTATCTCATTTTCCGAACTGGGAGTAAACAATAATTTCTCTTTTATTTGGCCCATAGAGCTTACAAACCAAGGTCCATTTAGTGCCTTAATATTAACTTTCCGCCTTGAACCCAAAATGTGCCCCGGTTTTACGACCTCGAGGCAATTAAAATTGGAAAAATTTTTATCTTAGGAACATAAAACCATCGTGATTTATGTGTTATGTGTTGAGCAAAGAGGTTTCCTTTTGGGATATTTCAGTTCAGTGTAGGTTAGAAAGATTAGTCAGGTGGATTTTAAAATGCGTTTGGCTTAGTACAGACTTTCTAAGACTTTAGTTTTTGGTTTATAACCAGAATTTGGTTAGAAATATTACCAGATTAAATATTACCATTCATGAAAAATTTTCTACAAAAATTATTCTTTGAAGGTACCTCAAAAATTCGTTAAAATTCGGAACAGTGCCCGTTCCTTGCTTTACTTTAGTCTACATTGTCTTCGTAAAAGATGTTGATCTTTTTAAAATAGGAGTCTTTGCAATTCCTATAAGACAGACCTGAAACTGCTTTCTTACCCAAATTTAAAATAAAAAAAAAAAATAAACTGGGTTTAGGATGTTTAAACAAAAGTATGGAAACTGGTACTTTGGTTAATCAATGTCTATTACCAAAAAACGGAACAGATTTCTGAACTAAAAAAAAATAATAATAATAATTTACAGGTTGTTCAAAAAATTCTAATTTTAAGTGTTTAGCCAGGAAGAAAATTTTATAGTAGTCTGACCTTCAATATACCAATAAAGTTGCCAGAATATTTTGATTTTGAAAACAGCTCAGGACCGGTATTAAATCTTTTGAAGCTTATTGAAAAATCATTTTCTCTTAATCGTTAAGTAGAAATATTATTTCTATAGCCTGTTAGAAACACCCATCTTGATACATGGTCTTCAGAGATCAAAATAGTTTTTGCTTCGTTGGGTTCATCTTCAAAGTGGTCACTCAAAATATATCACATTATTTTACCCAATTATTCAGGGGGGGGTTTGAAATCTCTAGTACCCATCATCTCTTTATTCAGAATATTCCAACACTACTTGAAGAATTACAAAAAAAGTCACACAAAAAAATCTGTCTCTTATCTCTAAAATCCGAAAATTTTTAAATATATTTCCGTATCCAAATTAAAAAAATTATATACAAAATTTAAATTTAGATCTGGGCCGGCCAAGTGGAGAGGACCCAAAAAATGTGCTTGTGTTGGTGAGCCACCCCTTTTGACCACCGGAGTTAACTTGCGAATTCAAGTTTTACTGTGCTCTCCGACACACACAGACATGACTTCGGCACGAATTCAACTGTTGCAACACGAGCACGTTGTTGTTACCGTGCATGATCGTGTCACGAAAAATAAAAACAATTATATATAACAACAAAAAAAAATACAATAATGAAATCCAGAACTACCCTTCCATCAAAATCCCAAATGATAAATATAAATAAATATTGTTAAAGCATTTTAAATCTCTATTAAATCTATAAAAATTGTTTAAGAGTATTTCCACTCTCTTATGGTCAAGCATTTGCATTTTAAGTTGCGAGTGTTTTTTTTTTTTTCATTTTCTAGCCATTTTCCAGCTTAGAATTTGCCATTTGAACTTTTAATTTGGTCGTTTTGATGGCTGCGTTTTATGAGGTCATTGTCGTCTCCAATTTCAGCTTCCACTTCTTTTCTCGCATATCCGTTGCTATCGTTCTGTTTTTTCCCCTAGTCTTAATGATAAACTGAGGGTTCAGTTTTTTTAAGTTGGTATAAAAATTCCTGAATGCCGACATCCTTTTGTTAGAATAGAAAAAAAAAGCCAAAAAGCTGGGCCATAAAAGTTTCAGTCATAAATTGGCCGTTGATGATGAAACCCAATAAAAAGTAGAGGCGACTGCATGTGATGAGAGTTGAGGGTTGCAACCCGAACAAACGAAATAGACAATAGAAAATAAGATTTGGAAAGATGAATAGCCAAGGCATCTCCTAAGGTTCCCATGACATAAAAATGCATTTTCATGTAATCAAGCAAACCAAAAATGACTTAAACAAATCAAAGAGAGGGAAATAATTCAAGCGTAAAGCCGAAAATCAAACAACACAAGAAAACATCATTGTTTTTTCTTTCTTTCTTTAAAAGGTGTAAAAAGTAAAACAAACTCCAAACGGCCTGGTTGGTCTAGGATGCAGTTGATCCAAGTGTTGCTTCTGTGGCTGCTTTCATTTCTTCGAGTTTAGCTGTTTGGCGGTGTCTAAAAGCGTGATGGCTTTTGAGTTGCCTTTGATCTATTGCTCATGGGTGTGCGTATGTGTGTGTGTGTGTGTGTGTGTGTAGAGTTGAGGATGAGGCAATGCCTGGCCAAAGTTTTGTTGCTCTTCTGTCTGTTTGGCAGCGCATTGAGGAAGTTGCATCAAAGACAAACAACAAAATTTTTATACTTAGTTGGGACCTTGAAGTTTTTTTTTTTGTGGACCTTGAGGTAAATAGGAGAGAGCACAAAGAGAGAGATCAAAGGGAGAAGGCGCAGCAATGTTTGCCACACGCAGTTTGTCAGCTGAAAATTGCAGGCTGGTTAAACGGTTTAACCCACTAAAATTTGCAATCTGATGGCCAAATGGGGAATGACTATTTTGGTCAACAGAAAATTGTAAAAAGTTCTTAATTATTTTTTTTTTAATTTCTTTTAAAAAGTTTACTTTTCAAAATTCTTCTTACTATTTTTTTTGTTATTTTTATTTAGATTCAGAATCGGTCAGTTAGAATACTCTGAAGTTCTCCAGGAAGATATAGCGCCTATACAGAGGAAAAATCCCCTGATATGTGGACTAAAATCAATCCCAATGGATACAAATTTCCGAATTCTGAAATTCTTGTATTGATTCCGATTTGACTCGGGTATGTTTGTTTTTAACTCGAAATAGGTTTTTTTCAACAACACACCGGATTGATTTTAGTTTGTTATTTAATGTTAAGAAAGTGGGAAAAAAATTTCTTCATGCAATTCCGAACTTACTAATCTCTATGCAAGATTATTTAATTTTCAGGTAGGATCCTTTCTAGAAATAAGAATTTTCGGATTTATACAAAAATTATTCAAGTGAACCGAGGTCCGAACCAAAACCTAGGGGTTCAGACAATCCAACCGGTCACGCGAACCGAATCAAAAGATTCCCTCACGGGTTCGAACCACTGCCCAAAATTTTGGAGGTTTGCAGCCTTGTTTAAAACTCGTTTTCTAAATTTTTATGAAAAAAAAAATTCCATCTAAATTATTATGGCAAAAAAAAACACATTGTATTTAACAGAGCTGTTAATTTAAATTACCATTACAATTAATTTTATGTAATTATAAAATTAATTACCATCACAATTACGATTTTTTCGCAATTAAAAATTGCAATTATTTAATAATTTTAATTATTTAATAATTTTAATTATTTAATAATTTTAATTATTTAATAATTTTAATTATTTAATAATTTTAATTATTTAATAATTTTAATTATTTAATAATTTTAATTATTTAATAATTTTAATTATTTAATAATTTTAATTATTTAATAATTGTTTAATATTTTGTTGATTAAAAATAATTGCAATAATTTTGATTTAATAAAAAAAAAAAAAAGTAATGGTAATTCAATTTTTAAATACTGGTAATGGTAAAGGTAATTTCAATTTACTGCTTTGGTATTTAAGTACTTTTTTCTTAATTTAGTAAACTGATCGCTGGTTTAAAATGTTGAAAATATCCTATCGTTCTTTACTTAAAGATTTGAAGTACAAAATGCTATAAACTGCATCCTTTCTACAACAAAAAGATAAACAATTTGGATATTTTTCCCCCACAAATCTTAGCTCCTCAAAAAATGTTTGGCTGCATTGCTTGGCTTCTTTATCATATCCATTTCCCAAACACACAACCACAAATTGAATTAAAATACCAAACATTTTCTTTTTTTTTTTGTTTGGGGGTAGCATCCCATAAACTCGGCGGCAGCTTCTGTTCTCTTCGCTGCTGCTCATTTCCATAACTGTTTTTCTTGTAGTCTGATTGTAAAATGGTTTTTGGTGTCGCCGCCGTTGTCCCCTTTTGTCTGCCTTTTCAGGGTCAACTTGGCAATTTATATCGATCTCTCAGGCAGTTGGAGCCACGCCCCGCTCCTCGCTGCCCACACACACACTCACACCTCAAGGGGACTTGACAACAAGTGCATTATCATCATCATCATCATCATCATCTTGGTCACACCTTTTGAAGCACCTCCCACGAGAGAGAGATGAAAGCAAATACCCACTAAACCATTAGACGAAAGACCTGAGCATCAATTAGGCTTAAAGACCTCGGAACCTCGAGCGGCATGCCTTGACTCTTGTCGCTAATTTGCGCAAATTATGTGCCGGGCCTCTTAAAGTACCGCAAAGTGAGTGCCGAGCCGTGACAAACACACAAACCGAACCCATCCAGAGTCAACCATCCAAAACTCCAATTATGTCAACAGCAACCGCAACAGGCGCAACATCAAAGCCACGACCAGGTGCCTCTACTAACCTCCCCTCCTCAAACCAACATTTTTCCCTCTGGTAAATGCCGCCAGAAAGTGCAAGAAGAAGATGATGATGGTATGGCCAAGCAAGTGGTGAAAACAGCTGAAGTTGAGCATCATAAAGTTGAAGGAGATAGTTCTATAGATTTTGTAAAAAAATCAAACTGCAAAATACTCAAAAAAATCATTGCAAATACGGAAGGAAGACTAGGATAAAAAAGCACACCTGGAAATACTTAACATTTGAAAAAAAAAAATATAGCAGAAAATACCAGAAAATCAAATTATTCTCAAGAATACCAACTAATTTGCTACGCAAAAATACCAAATATATAGTAAAAAAAAATTCGAGAAATTACCTAAAAATTTCAATCGCACCAAAATATATCAAATTAAAAAAAAAAACAAATACCAAATTTTATTACTTACATAATACCAAAAATACCAAATAATGCTTTGAAAATACCAAGCTCAAAAAAATTTTATAAAAATACAAAAACCTTTCGAATATACCTATAAGAAGACCTTTGAAAGTTGCTGAGCCCTAACTGAACCGAAAACCGCAAAAGCGTGTTTAAATGAAAATTTTGAAATTTGAATTAGAAAAATCAACTTATCGGAATAGATTGCATCGATTTAGTTGTTCACTTCTTCTTTAAAATAAGTATTCTAAACTGACCGAATTGGTCCTAGTGATATCGTGTAACCACCATAAAGTAAGACTTTTCTCGAGAACCCAGACATCTACTTTTAGAGGGGGGGTGGGGCTTTAAGCAAGCAACTGCATATCAGAAATCAATACATATTGGGTTTTTTTTAAATAAAATCGATTTTGGCAAAACGAAGGATATAATTTTTCGAATATTTGGAACTAGGAATTGGCCTGGAAAAACCGATGTTGTAGCCGATTCGATAGTTTACCCAATGAACCGTTCAAATCAAAGTGGTCTATAAATCCAAGGACAGACGTCTGCTCGACTCGAGGCTTCATTAAAGGAGTTATTTTTCTGTTATTGTTGGATTGCTCCCAAACTCATGTTGTATGCCTCCAAATTATAAGCAAGTTATAACATTTATCATTAGATATTAATCATTTCTCATCATTTCCGACCTTTTGTACAAGAAACTATGATCGATTATTTAAAATGTATAATAATCGACCGTTGGGTAACTTTAAGCGTCTTGGTGATACTTATGAGCGATCTCAGTTGGAAATCTCAAAAAGAATAATCCTAGTTTCAAGTTGGGATCGTATTTGAAAATCAAATCAAAACCCTTGATTTTCAAGGGACTCAGGAACTGGTTACAACTATGGTTCATGATTTTTGGATCGTTGCATACACTTTATCGCTATTTTTAATGAGTTTTGACCTATAATGGATTTTGATATATAATCGATTTTAAGCGAAGAAGATTCTACAGGTGGACAACGCTTGCCATTTTCTAGTTTGCTTTGAGATCAAGGATATTTCGTAAAATAAGTTTTCACGTTGCCATAGGCATACCTACATTTTCCTATCGGCTGCCCTGCCCAGACTCATAAAAATATTCATTTCCGACCCCTGAATATGTATATTCTTAATCAGGACGACGAGTGAGTCGATTGAGCTTTTCGACCGTCTGTCTGTCTGTCTGATTTTTAAATAAACTAGGCTCTAAGTTTTAAAGCTATCGAGCTGATATTTTGCACAAGTATTTTTGTTGGAAACGGCCGGATCGGATGGGCTATATCTTAAACGATCGGTTGAAAAAGTCTTAGTGAGAAAAACTGCACAGAAAAAAATTGATATGATCTGGGGACTCAATATTATATTTTCTTATATGAATAAAAAGCCGATATGATACTCTTGAAATTGACCCGCGTTAAGTGTCAAACTTTTCGAAATTTAGTCATTTTGTAGATAACAACATTACCCTTGTCTGGGGGATCGAACTCGGGACCTCCTCCTTCAACACGAATGGAATGACGTGTTAACGCAGTGAGCCACGTCTGTGCAGGCAAACGTCTAGGGGACTATTTATATTTTTTAAGGCAGGCTTAGTTTTCCGAAAAGTTAAATTTTTGTCTCTTTACTTTTTGCCATTTTATTTATTATCCACATCAATTTGATATTAGTACGATTAATTTAATATATGTTTATCATCAATATATATGAAAAAACTGATGTGTCTCTGGTTAGATAAAATATTATAATAATAAGCCTAGATTAAATTGATATTCGATTTTTATACTCTGTACCGAAGGTACACAAATTATGGGTTTGTGCAAATGTATGTAACAGCCAGAAGGAAGCATCTCCGACATAAAGTATATATATTCTTGATCAGCTCAACAGCCGAGTCGATATAGCCATGTCACGTCTGTCTGTCCGTCTGTCCGTATGAACGAAGATCTCAGAGATGGTAAGAGATAGAGGTTTGAGGTGTACGGAACATATATTTCTTTATACTTGCAGGCAGATCAAGTTAAGTTTTGATTTTTGCCACGCCCCCTGCCTCCCACGCAAATTGAAAAAAACTTAATATCTTCCAGAATTTTGGAGTTAGGTTGTTCTTACTTCTAGACATATATTCTACTCATCATTTCTTATCAAGCCCCCATACATCGTTTTCCGATCAGATGAACAATAGTGGCGCTATATGTAAAAGAAAATTTATTGCAACGAAACAACAACAAACCAATGGTGAGAACTTACGAGAGAAGAGAGAGGAGGGCAATAAGCTTACTGATAATTTGCCAATTGGACTTGCGATGTAATTGAGATGGCCTGCGGTAAAGTCACGCGTGATTCCGGCTAATGTTAATAGGCAAATTATATACAAATTGTATAATTTTTACGAGTTATGTAGGATAATTCTTCTCGTTATTATTTATCGAGCCCCCATACATCGTTTTCCAACCAGATAAACGATAGTCAAAAAAAGTTACCGCCCCCAGATTTTGAAAAAACCTTACACTTTAAGCCAGACGTTGTCACCAGGACATACGTGACCGAACACTTCGGCAAATTCACACAGACACGAGCCGAACACATGCCGAGCCCTTCGCAAAGAGAGTAAATATCAAGAAAAGCCAATCAGTGCTCGCCTAGCCTTTAACAAGGTAGGTTCGAGCCGCTTTGCGTTGCATTATATTCGATACCAATACACTCTTACTTTTTTGCCTCGCTCTTTGTGATTAGGCTGCTTTAAACTTATCAGTTACATACAAACAGGTACAGAGTATATTACAGTCGGGCTTGACCGACTTTTCTTTCTGTTTCATTTTTAAAAAACTACACAAAAAATTAAAAAAAAAAATACACAAGTCTGCACAATTGGTCTTTCAATACAAATGCAAAAGAAAGAAACAAATATTTTACACATCTGTAAAAAAAAATATGTTCGCATTTTTTTAACACAAGTTTTTGAGTTCACACGCCTGTAAATACAATCTGTACAAGAAAGGCAGAGCATATTATCAACTACTTGCTTAAAGTTAATCGTTTATACGTGGTGTAAAGAGCGGAAGACCTTGCCTGGTTGCCTTCAAGAAAGTTCAAAGGAAGATTACTAGATCTTAGAATTTAATTTTTAAATAAATTCTGCAGGTCCCTACATGAAAGAAGTTTGATATTTAAGACCATTGTTCTTTATACATTTTCTAGACTTTTGAAAATATTATATAACTAAAGAGGTTTATTTAATGAAGTCTGTTGAGGTTGTTCGGCCTTTCTAAGTCTTGATAGAATGAAAAAAATAATTTATACTTATTTCTAAAACTCCGAAATGTTTCTATGGTTTCCGATATTAGAATTAAGTCTTTTTAAAGTAAGTTATAGGGCTCATTGACCGAATTTCCGGAGTCGATTTTCGTGTAAACGGTTCTATTTCGAATTCAAGTTGAATAAAAGAATATCAAGTGACGATAAAGCTGTGGTTAATAGATTCCGTTGTCCGTTTCTCTCGGGTAATTCACTTAGTTTAGCAACCGGTTTCGACTGCTCAATCAATTCGAGTTTTTCTAATACCTGATTTAGTAACCTTGGGTTTTTTTGTCACCTTCTATACAACGCTATTAAATTCGATGGCAAAAACTAACGTTTTGAATCGACTCGAAATTCGGGAACAGGGCCGATAGACAAAGAATAGAGAATTTACTTCTTCTTGTCAGCTATTCAGTTTCGAACTAATTCATTAATATTAATCATGACTATAACTCCAATTTGCATTCCACTCTAAACTTTTTATCTGTTTGTCAAATGTTTTTTTCTGCGGCACTTCTATTTCTCCACTTGACTTCCATCGCCTCAACCTTACCAGATCATTTCGAACATAAATTTCCACTTGACGCACACACACACACAGATACACATGCATTTCTTCGTCCCCTTTTAAGATTTTTCTCTCGCCAAATTCAAGAGCAAAACATTGTAAAGAATGATGGACCTTGAAGCCAGGCGGCAGTGGTGGCATGAACATGAAAATTCTCCAACCAAGATCCACCGCTGATTGACAAATGCATTGTGCATGAAGCGCAAGCATGACAATACATA